>JAQIVZ010001158.1:0-39345 GCA_034700945.1 Arrhopalites spinosus
ATACAATAATCATCAATGTATTAAATGCCTACATACAACATCAAGTTCTATTTTACACAAAATATCATTTCACCACACCATGCCCCCATTAATTTGCATGTCATGAAATGGAAGGTCGAGAGCACGGTCCTGGACACGACCCCTGAATTGCAACTTTTTGCTCAATTTAAGCCCAAAATTCACCAAATTAATTTGGCCCGAGTTTCTCCCACTCGAATTGGACAGACCATTTCAGTTGTCAACCTCAATATCTTGAACGTCATGACAATTTCTGCAAATGACCTTAACCTCTTGACCTCCATCGGAGAGTTTAAGTATCTGACAAAACTTTGTTTAATTTTAAAGCCAAACTCAGAGGCTGGCCCTTCAAATTCAGAACCCTTGACAAAAATTTTTCCTTGTCTCTGTCATCTGGAATTACATTCAGAAATTGATGGACTGTTACATGCGGAAAGATTTGATTTGAATTTTTTAAAATGTCTTCCAAAATCAATCAATACCATTTTTGTCTATTTCAAAAAAAAGAGCCATTGTATTTACGAAACGAAATACGAAACGTAACCGTTGTAAAAGTGCTGAAGAAGTTGATTGATGAATTACAACTCACGTTCATGGAAGTGGAGACCCTTGGAATTTTAAACATTGATGACATGGACATGATCCCTTTCTCCCTTTGGAAATTTAACAACCTAAAGAAACTTTATTTACAATTACATGTCGGCATTGAACAGTTCGTTCTGCCATGCTCGTGTGAAGTGCCCAATTTGTTAAAATCTTTGACTGGATTTGGTCCTCAAACGGTCACGGATCTTGAGGTTCAACCCACAAGACTTCAAATTAATGAGGACTTGATGGCCCTTCGTGAAAATCCTTCCATTGTTGACTTGACGAGTAAGTTCTATAAATTAAAAAATTACAAATTGTGACTGTAAAAGTCATAAGGGCCACTAACCGCGTATCCTAAGTCGACTTGAAGGAATTAAAAAACTCTTTAAAATTTAATTAAATAAAATTAATTATTATTTTCACTATATTTTCACAGATTTGCAAGAACTGAAACTATTTTTATCAAGTGCGATGGAGGATTCGGCCATCCCCGAAAAGTTGCTCACGAGTCTAGCCATGTGTCGAGACTACGCTTTTTCTCAGATGCCCAATCTCAAGGTCACTCCATGCTCCAGACCAAAACTTTCCAAGTCCTCAAGCTGCTCAAAGTCAGTTATAGTTAAAACTTAAATATTTATGGTAGTTAGTTAAATTTTAATTCCATTTTTTTAATTGACTCAATTTTTCTGAATCCCACAGATTTCCGGAACCACTTCTTGACCTCCCAGTGACCGAAGGGCAAATCTTTCATTCAAGATTTTCTTTGTTAAAAATGTCCTGCAATTTGACGTGCATATTTCTAAAATGTTTCGGATTTAAAATTAGAGAACAGAATATTATTAAATGATGATTTAATAATGTCGATATTATTGTTTAAAATGAATTTACTAATTGTTTTGAAAAACGGTTAATATTGCAAATAAATTGTAATTATTACAATGAATGTGAAATACACTGGGGGCCAAAATCTGAGCAGGTTTCGTTTCGCTCTGAGCTCCTTGTCGGAAAGAGCGCGAGAGAAAAATGTGCCATCCAAATTTATGGAAAACGGAAGATTCTCGTCAATTTTTTTTACAATGACCTTTGGCCATTTCTTTACTGTTTAATGACCATAACCTGCCTAATAATTAACAATAGTGACAGAAAATCATATTCTTAATATTTTAGAAAAAGTGGACAATATTTTTTTTCAAAAAACTCAAATAGGGGAGAGACGGGTAAAAACACACCGCGGTTAAAAACCAACCAGTCACTAAATTGTAAATGACAATTAAGAGATAATAGTTGGGCGGTTGGTGTTCACATGTTTTTTTGAACCCCACTCAATGCCCGTTTAATTATTGTAGCCGCAAAATTCCATGATCAATAGATTCATTTTTATGAGATAAAACATCAAAATAAAAAAAATACATTACGGAGTACCTAGAAAACTGGCGGGTAAAAACCAACCATCGTATAAAAATTCTAATCTTGTCAAATAAATTATTTTTTAATGATCTAATAGCCCATTATGCTGGGGAATGATGCCTAGTATTCGGTAAAAAATCAAGGGAGGAGGGAGAGAAAAATAAGTATTTGTTTTTTAATTTTAAATAGAGTCGTTGGTTTTTACCCGACATATCCCAAAAAAGTCTCAATTTTCAATATTTAATTGCAATTAGCACCATTCATTTAAATGGAATTCAAGATATACAGAATGTGGAGAAAGTTGAGGGCTTTCTAGGAATATTTTTATTTTCTTTCTGGAGAGTCTCATTATCTCGCTACACTCGAAAACTCTCGTGGTTGGTTTTTACCCGCCTCGTCCCTATTTAATAGCATCGTCAAAATTTGACAATAATTTTTGTAGGATTTACAATGAAATTTAAAATAAGAAGAAAGAAAGTGAGATTGAGATGGCCCTTAATTAGCAGAATCATTGTACAGAGCATTGGATTGAATTTTTATTTGTAAAATTGAATTTTGTTACATAAATCTGTGTAGCATTGGTAGAGCCCTTCAAGAATATTGATTGCATTTAGACATTCGTGTCGATGTCTAGTCCTTGCTCCTTGGTGTACTTTAGATTGAATACAACCATGCTCACACTTAGCTGTCATGTACGCTCCTGCATAATCCTCTTTTGCGCCACACTCCTTCATGGTACAGCGACAATCTATCGGCGCTTGTAATGGTTTCACTGAAAAAAAAAACTTTTTGTGAAATTGCCCATCAATAAAAAAACACAAATAAAGGACCCTACCGCTATTATATAGAGGCTTGGGCAGGGTAAAACTAAAAAAATGATTTTGCCCTTGTAGTGGTGATCGCCCAAGGTCATATACACTCTATGCTTTGTTCTGCCTAAAATACTTGACCCCATGAAGATTGTGATTAAAATACTTGACCCAAGGGATTTCATGCTTCAATGACTTGACCCAATGAATGTCATGCTTAAAATTACTTGGACAAACGGATTTTATACTTAAAATACTTGACCAAAGGGATTTCATGCTAAAATTACTTGACCCAATGAATATCATGATAAAATTACTTGACCCAATAAGTTTCATGCTTCAATGACCTGACCAGAGGGATTTCATGCTTAAAATACTTGACCCCATGACTTTTCATCAAATAACGACAAGAAATTAAGTTAATGTTTAATAATTGCTTACCCTATGAAAATAATAATTTCAAAAGTATGTGGAAAACATCATCATTAAATTACCAAACAAAATATAAACAAATTAATAAAAACTGATACATGTACATTGAAATTAGTCCTCGTCACTTGTTCCAGAACTTTCATCACTTTCATTTGATGTGTCACTTTCTCCATTCTCTTCACTTTCACTATCACTGGTCACAACAGCGGCACAGTCTCGAATATTTTGCCCCAATGGTCGTCTTTTTGGCATTTGACTCGGATCATGAGCAACAACTCCTAACTTCTAAAGAATACTTGTCACATGAGCACATGGACCCACATTTCTAGCGCCACTCATGCAACTACAATAGTAGCCAGTAATCCCTTCTGCTCCAATAAGCGATCCATCATACTCTACCCACACTTGATGAGACTTGCCGTTGACCCCTGGACCTCCTTTCATTCTTGATTTTAGTTTTGACCATATCAAATTACTCTGCTGTTTGTACACAAGAATTTCATAATTTCCGGCCAGTTGAAGTTGGTTCTCAAAGTACAATGGGGCCAAATCGACTTGATAGATTCCTAATGTGATTCTTTTAAAATTCTCCATGGTCATGATGGGGAAATCAGTGATGTCATGTTCGTCAATTCTTCTCCAATATGCTTTCTTTTTTTTGTAGTTCTTGGCTGTCGATTTTTTCTTTCAACTGATTTGTTGAGTCTATTCTATTCAAGGCTTCAAAAGCAAATGAGCGGTTCTCAGGCGTATCTGATACAATGGGTGGGCTTATGCAGTTAATTGTGGCGTAGGCTATTTCAACTAAATCTGAAATATCGTCAATGTTGGGCATTGGAATGACAGAGGCAAAGAAAGGGAACATGTTCTTCAATCTTCCATGAATAGCTTCAACAGTCCATCTCATCATTGTTACTAGTCTTGAGTCATTAGCTTCCTTGGTGGAAAATAATTTTCGTTTTTTATCAAGTAAATTCGGCAAAAACAATTTAAGTTTAAGTCTGTCAGCTACTGAACGAGTATCTCTGAAGCCACGGTCAACAATCAGCACGTCTCTATTTTGAACTAAACTGGTCATGTATGGGTCAGAAGTCACCATGTAGTTCATTATTGAGGCATCATTATTTGCGCCATTTGTAAACCATGAACACCTGGAAGTTACTACTCTCCCAGTCATTAGTGCTATGGTCATTTGTTTCACAAGATTTATTTTGTTGTGCATGAAATAAGTCTTTTTTTGAAGTACAATCCTCGATGGTTTTTGAATATAAGTATATGTACAATAGGCTCCAATCATGAGGTTCTGGGAAGGATTTATTCCACAAAGGATGGCAGCATACTTGCATTGTTGTACCTGTTGCTGTAAATAATTTTCCATTTTGCGTTCAAGGTGATGTGACACGAATTCTGTTTTCAAAATGTCTTTGATTCTATGAAACGAATCACTGACTGTCTGTTGTACTCTTGTTGCTCTTATTCCAAAAAATATACCAATGGCTTCTTGGGATATGTTCAATTGTAACTTCATGTAAAACATGGCTAAGGCATTTTTTGGGGATCTATTGCTACTTTTGTTCAAATGGGAACCGCAGTATTGAAAGATTTTGTCAAAGTGTTCTTTTCGAAGGCCAATTAAAGTCTTGTATTCATCACTTGTGTTTTCTCCATCATCATCGAAGTTACTGTACTTTCTTTCCGCTTTTGACTGTAAGGATTTGGTCAAATTTTGAATTAGTTCCAACAACTCTTCACGAGACAAATACACTCCATTCCTGTGTTGTTGATCCAACTTCTCCAAAAAATCAGCTTGAAAATGGTTGTCTTCGTAAGTCTCAAAAATAAGGGAGTTTGCGAAATGTTGGTGGCTGCATCTACAATCAAAACAAAAATATTTGTTGCAGAATACATGGGACATTTGAATTTCTCGCGGAAATGAACAGACGTATTTGAGTTTGTCAAAGAACACGTGGACAACCTAATTTTATTAAATGAAATGCAAAATTATTCTAAGAACTGGTCTCATTACTATCCTTATTAATGGAAAATCCTATTCCATTGTTCAATGCTTTCCTACTTTTATGCATTTATCCCTGTGGATTTCCCCCACACAGTACTTTCGTACCATGTAGGGGCCGGGCCATTTCAAGTCACAATTAAGTGTCTCGAGCCCGCCAACCTACTGATGGTCAAATGGGAGTTTAACAGGTGGAACTATCCATTTGATAGTCGCACAACCAACCCAAATGACATTCTATTTACACTAAATCATGTGATATTGCATTAAGAATCCTTAGAGTACTTGGATTTGTCAAAGAGTCTTTGGGAGAGTTGAATCTGTCAAGGAATTCTTGGGGGACTTGAATTTATCAAGGAATCTTTGGCGGACTTGAATTTGTCAAAAAATCCTTGGGGGACTTGAATTTATCAAGGAATCGTTGGGAGACTTGAATTTGTCAAGGAATCGTTGGGGGACTTGAATTTGTCAAGGAATTCTTGGGGGACTTAAATCTGAAAAGGACCCGATGTTGATCATAGAAGCTCTTGTAGGTTTGTGGCGACCAATCCTGAACTAATTTATATTATTATTATTATTTAATTATGTATTTGAGTTACCTATTATTAGTAGGTATGTAAAGGGCGCTTGTAAGCCAGGCTTGTGAGAGGGCTGCCTTGGGAATACGAGTTCTACATGGCCTTTTACAAAAAATACAAAGATGTTCACTTATTGGAAAGGACTTGAACGGAAACTGCATTGTAGAGTTTGAATTGAGTGGGGGCTGTTGAACAATTTGTTCGACAATGATTGAATTGGCATCAGTTTCATCTTGACTTGAAAATTCAAAACTCTCTGACCTAATAATAATTAAATTATTATAAGTTATTTTGGTATAATAATTTTTGACAAATATTGTAAATAATTAAACAATACCGAATTGGAAATTCCGAAGAGACTGACCCCACTGACCCGGATGCCGAAATGGACATTGGTGACCCCCAATTGGAAGAATTAGAAGAGATTGACATCTGTGACTCGAATTGAGAAATTGCTTTTTGTGACCTTGCATGACCACTTGACCTCTGCGATACCAATGGCGATAGTGGTGGTGAATCATTTGGTCGAAAAATGTACGATGACCCTGGGGACTCTGAGCGGTTCATTGACCCGTCTGACGGTGACTGACTGCCATTTTCTAATTGGTCTTCATTATTAGGGACATCATGTTTGTTTCATTAGACCTACGTTATGCATATTTACATTATTTTTTAATTGTTTTAAAAAAAGACATTAATATTATTTGTATTGATTGTTAATATGTACTGTTCAATGCACATCTCGTCAAAGTCGGCATCTGAAACTTGGATTGCAATGTCATGCGTCCCGTGCCCTAATGACAAAATATAATTATGAATCATAATTTAATTCGTAAAAAATTAATAATTATTAATATTTTAATTTACTTGATGACGTCACATCTTCATGGGCATTTTAAACTGTCTGCAGTTTCCGACGACTGGGAATCTTTGGAGGAATTAATTTCGTCCCTTTGTTTCTTACAACAAGTACATTGTAGCACAGGTCACACAATAAATCCGCCCTTTTAACAATTATTTTGTACTTTGATGCATAAGGCTGAGGCCCGTTTCACAACTTCCAAATTTGATTTTTGAACTTCAAATTTGAAATATTTAATTGGAAATTTGGAAAAAATGACATGGAAACATAAAAATACTTATTAAAAATTTCAAATTTGAAAGTTGTGAAACGGGCCCCTGGACCATCTCAAAATTCGTGTTTGACATCAACGTTCTTCTTTGCTTATTTTGTTTTGCATTGTCCATTCTTTTTTGACATATGACACATTCTTTGCGTCCTGGAGCCATTTTAAAATATTTAAAATTGGGACTAATTACCTTAATTAAACATATAATTAATTTAATTGTCAATTGAATTAAATTCTACATGAATTCATACAACAGTTGATTTCTTGTCAATGAATTTGTAAAAGTTTGTTTATTTGTTAAAATAAGTTGCAACAATACCATAGTGACCTAAGCCTAAGTAATATTTTCAGCGACGTAGAAAAATTTTCTCTAAATTTTTTGGGGTCGAATCGTCGTTTTTGACGGGCCCTTAAAACTTCCCAAGGCAAAACGCTTTTAAACCCGCTGCACCAACTGTTCACCTGAGTCCATAGAACACGTGTGCAAAGCCCCAAGCCTTTACTAACAAGGTTGCCCGTGGTAGGGTTGGTCAAAGTGCTCCCACAGAGGCCCCAAAAGGGGTCCTGTCCTTTTTATACCGCTTAATAACATAGCCGTTCCATTTTGCCCGGATTGTCTCATTTCGCCTTCTTTTATTTGACCCTTAGCCGTCTGAATCATGACTCCATCATTACACATTTGACTCGTACATGTTTTGCATTTTTTTCCCAATTTTGCGCATGATGTTTCTGTCATATTGTCGTCATTGCATCGAACCAATCCATCGTCAAATGCAATACATCCCAATTTAGTTTCACATACTTGAGGAAGGGGAGGATGGGCTTTGAGAAAAATGCCATCATTACTATAACAACGGTGACGTTCTTCCGACGCGGGGTAGGGTTTTCCAACTACATTTTGAGCCGTGCACACTAGAAGGCATATGACAGCCCTAGAATAAAAAAAAAGTATTTTATAAATTAACAGATGGACTTGTCGTAAAATTATTTTTTTTTTGAATTTGTATTTACAAGTGTTGGGGCTGTTTTAACATTAAAATTAGAGCAAAAACAATTTAATCAAATTGGAGAAAGCTAGAGAGAAAATGTAGAAAATTCAATCAGTGAAAAGGAAGACCAATGATTTTGGCCCACTCTGTAATTGCAAATGACGCCATACTGTATAATGTTAAAAGTAATAAGTTCTCTTACAAAACATGTATTGTTGCCGCCATATTCACAAATGTATTGTTCAGTAAAACAAAAAAATTCAGTGGAGAAAATTTATTTAATTCAAAGAACTAAAACTCCTCTGTTTAGTGGGCATAGTGGTGGACAATAGTGACATTAAATACTGACCCCAAACCCTATAAAAAATATTTCTTGTATGAAATCTGGCTATAGCTACATTTAGCGCTAGACGTCATAAATTTGGGCTATTCCAGGTTACTCCCCTCAATTCACTCTCTTTTAAAATTTTAAATGGACGCCATTTAATTAAACTAAAGTGTCGACCATCAAATTAATATTTTATTTTACTTTTCAATGTTTTTAAATAAATAATTTTTTACAATTTAAGTTTAATTTGCATCAAGCTTTAATTATTGATTAATTAATCAAAGAATTAAAAAGTGGTGCCATGGTCGCTTGCCAAACTTGATAACCCTTGAGAGTTAAATGTAAACCATCAGTAAAAAGGTCAGGGATGACTTGACCCAAACCAGTTGAGAATTGGCTTTCCATATTCAAAAATCGAATATTCTGTCCATTGTCATATGACTTGATAAGTTCATTGACTTGCTTGACCCGTCCGTGAATTTCGGCTCCGTTGCGTGGCAAAATTGCCAAGAGAATTATTTTTCCTTCGGGGAAATGGGCTTGGATGAGGGAGAGGATGACTCCTATTTGGTCTACAATGTACGTGACATTATGATTTCTGGCGAGGTCATTTGTTCCAATTTTTAAAACGGCAAGTTTCCCGGGAATGTTGTCAATATTGCCACCATTTATACGGTCAATAGTTTGTTGTGTAACGTCCCCACCAACACCAACATTTTTGGCACCCAAGGGTTTGTAAAATTCATCCCAAACTGGACGACCATTTCCACTCCATCCGGCCGTGATGGAGTCACCGAGAAATACTTGAAAAATTATTTTAATTAGTCAATTAGTATGGCGGGATATTTAAATTAATTTTTTATTGTATTTACTTACCAACATCCCCATCAGCAAAAAGTTCACTGGTTAAGGGAACTGACCAAGCAGTGGTCAACAGGCACAAAGTGAGAAACAAAGTTTTAAACATTTTGTGGAATTTAATTTTAATTTAATTTAAATTTAATTTAAATGAGATTTTAAATAATTTCAAAGGGGTTTATATACTCTCAACCCTTAAGAGTGGATTTAAATAATTTAAATTAGTTTGACAATTCAAGGTAAAAATTAGGGGGATCCATCATTGTCATAATTGTGACAAGAAAAAATAATAAAAAAGTTTTTACATAATGTTATCAGTGAAAATAATTAATAATTAATCTTCATTAATTTGTCATTAAGTATTGAAGTCAAATGTTTGGATTAATTAATTTTGTAATCAAAAGATTAAAATTCTGATTAATCCATGCGTTTAGTATGCAACTTATTGTAACAAGTTCAATCATAACAAAAATTGTTCAATTTTGATTGTGTAAGTGTAAACTTTACACTGTAAAGTGATACCCATTTTTATGTTCAATGCAAGAGAGACCTTTCTTTTAAATTTTTTGCTAATCGTCAATTAAATTTTACAAAATACAATGAAAAAATGCCAACAATCACCCTCAAAAAAATGCTGCTGTTGAAATTTCAATTTTATTCTGACAATGCATATTTTTTCATTTTCTTCATAGACCCCCTTCAAAATTAAAATGCCCGGTTCAAATGACAAAACTAGTCGGGGGGATAGTTTGATCGTTTGTGAATGTGGATGTGGAGCACGTGACTGAAGATGAGAAGACTTAAAAATTAGCATAAAGTTAAGGAAAAGACGAGAGAGGATTCTGGAGAATTAGCCCGTGGGCGGTTTTTCTTCCACTAACAATGACGACGCCCAAATAAAGACAACTCGAGCTCCCCACGTGGACCATAGCCAGTCCAAATAGGGACTCTCAGACTGACTCCAACTTGATCTCAAGTAAAGAACAAAAATCTTTTTTTCTTTAAATATTTCTTTAATTTCAAAATAATTTAATTTTAAAAACAATTTTAGTATTATAACCATCTTCGACCTTCCCGTTTTTTTTAAATTCTTCACCCTTTCAAAACAGTGCAGTAAAATAAAACTAAAATATTTAAAATCCTAAAGAATAGAGAGACAAGAAAAATGTTGACAAAAATAATTCTACCCATTCTCCTTCTGGTACATGGTAAAACCAAAATAAAATAATTAAAATTATAATTTTTTTAATTTTTTAATCAAAATAATTTTGATTGACAAAATTAATTAACATTAATTCTTTTCAATTATGACAGTTGGACTTGGAGAAGAAACCCTTGAAGAAAAAATAATCCCAGAGGAAATTGAACAATTAAAACAAAAATCAGAAGATTATTTCCGTCAAGGAGATTTCCAAAGTTCATTAAAATTAATGGAACAAATCATCACCTGGAACACCCTCAATTTAGGTAAAGGCCATCTTGAAACTCAAATTGCGCGAAATACAAAAAAACTCATTTTGACTGAACAAGCCAAAACTCAAGAGGCCCTTAATCAGGATCAAGAGCTGCCACCGGAAGTGGAAGCGGAAATAGAAATAAAACACAAAGAGGAATTATGATTTCCGAATACTGAATTAAAAATTAAAATAAATACCCAAAAAACTTGACTCAAAAAAATTAACTACAAAATAGTGCCAATAATTTATTCATTTGACATGTACACGTGGCGGCAAAAAAAACTTTTGAAAAATATTCACTGATCAAAATCAAAAGACATGAGACTCCATTTGAGGCCATAGTAAAATTCATTTTTTAACATTCAAAATTTATTGACTGTTTCATAGTAAAAAAGAAATGTCGTTGGTAGTAAATATACTACACAAACCATAAAAAATATTTTAATGGTTCTCAAACTACAACGTCATCTTCAAATACTAAATCAGTTAACAAGAAAAAAACTGGACTATAAATGGAAAAGATATCGAAAGTACATAAAAAATTATTTTTACAATTAAATTGACCTTTAAATCCCACCTCCCCTCCCCCATGAGATTTTTCATGGACAAAAATTTTAATTCCGTCAGTGGCTGATTTTATGACGTCAATGCAGTACGTAAAAAAAGTTTACCATTTTATTTTGACTAAATTTCATTGACCGTCTCCGCTTTTGACAAACTCATCCATTTCCGTCTCTGGTAGATTTTTTTTTGGGAAAAATGAGTGTATAAATTTTTCAAAAATATGGCAACAGCATTGGAAAATAAATTTAAGAAAGCTGCCAACAAAGTTGGGGCAGCCGAGAGAGTGTAAGTTTTTAATATTTAATTAAAATTAATAAATTAATTTTAAATTATCAATTTTACAGAGCCAAACATGCCGCCATGGAGGAGAATCATAAATTGGGAACTTCTTCTATAGAAATTTCCATTTCGTGCAGGTTATTTTCATAAATTGATCAATATACAGTTAAATTTTTTAAGCAAATAATTAAATCACGTGACATTTTAATTGTGGTAGAAATTTGGCCAACAAAGATGACCTCTCAAAATCTGACCCAATTTGTATTGTTTATCATCGACCGGAATTTGTCAATCGTCCTAAAGAGTGGATAGAGCTAAAGAAAACAGAGTTGATAAGTAAGAGGCGGGAAAAATTTTTGAAAACATTTTCAGCCCAAAGTAATTAATTTTTTTTTGTTTTCAGTGAACAATTTAAACCCTGATTTTGCTACAAAGGTTTGTGCATTTAATTTAATTTTAAGAGATTTTGTTAAAAATAACCGCCATCCCTCATGTTTTTTCAGCTACAACTTGAATATAAATTTGAGCAGTCACAATTATTAAAATTTCAAATATATGACATTGACAATGTTGAAGAAATAGGGGAAGATGACACAATTGGTTATGTGGAAGTCACTGTAGGTAAAATAGTGGCGGCGGGGCCTCATGGCTTAACTGAAGAACTTCAACTCCTCCCCCACATCCCACCAGAAGGTGAAGATCATCCCGGTAAAATTATTTTAATTGCTGAAGAACTTCAGGCGTCTAAAGATGAGGTTGGTCATTTATTTACAAAGAAAATGGAATATTTAAATATTAAACTTTCCCGCCTCCCGCCTCCTCGTAGGTTCTCCTCGAACTGACTGGCCTGTCGGTGGGGACTTGTTTCCCCTGTTTGAAAGTGACCTCCTTCTACGACATTTCAAGGATAAATGATGTGGGGACTTACTTGATAGCTCATCGTAGCCCAGAGGTCAAAGGACCAAATCCAGTATGGCCACCCATGGTAATTTTAGCGCGAAATTTATGTTACGGGGAGATGGACCGATCTTTGAAGATTTCAGTTTATAGAAAAACATTACGATATGAGGATGAATTGGTTGGGTTCACTTTGACGACGGTTAAAAAAATGACAAATGTCACTGAAAATCAACTTACTCTACAGTCATCCAATGGGACGGTTTGTATTTAATTTAAATTTAAAAAGTTACTATTTATTTAATCACGTGACATGATTTTTATTTGATTACAGAAAACAAACACGTCAATTTGTATTAAAAATTGTAAGGTCTCGCCAATATTCACTTTTATGCATTACATACAAGCGGGCATGCAACTCCATCTATGTTTTTCCATTGATTTCACTAGTGAGTTATTTCTCCACATTCCACAATAAATTATTATTGATTTAGAGGTCAAATATTTCAAAAAAACTTTTTTAAATTGGCAGTGTCTAATGGCCACTATACAAAACCGGACTCACTTCATTTTATTTCCAAGGATTTCAAGAAAAAAAATCCCTACGAGGAGGCCTTGGAGGCTACAGGGTTCATAATGAAGGACTACGATGATGACAATATTTTCCCGCTATTTGGATTTGGAGGTTAAAGTAAACTACACACTTTGTCTCCGGGAATATTGACGGAAATGTTTCCCATATTTTGGAACATAAAATGGAAACATTTCCAAGCTAAATGTTCCTGGAAAGAATTTGAAGTTATGAAATATTTCCAAGGGAAATGTTTCCGGGAATATTTCTCACCGGAATGTTTCCCAGAATATTTTGAGATTTTGAGTACCATAAAAGCCAATAATAGTTTTCTTAGTTCCATTTTACCACAATTTTTCCCTTTGAATTGTATTTAGTGTGTTAATAATGATCCTAATTAAATTTAATTGAATATTACAGCCAAAATCCCACCACAAGGTAAAACAAGTCACAATTTTCCCGTCAACTTGACAGACAATCCAAATTGTGTGGGAATCGACGGTGTTCTCAAAGCTTACAAGTGAGTGTCCCTTCTAATTTGTACAATCTTAAATCCCGCTTAAAAATGTAAATAATTTATAGAAACTGTATCAAACAAATTGAACTCTTTGGCCCCACCCATTTCTCCCCGGTCATCAACATTGTCAATGAGTGGGCCGAAAAATCCCGACCAGGACAAGATTATTATATCCTCGTCATCCTCACTGATGGCTCCATCGAGGATCTAGTCAAAACCAAGCAGGTGACCTTTCTTGTGAATTTTAACAAATTAAGAACTAAATCTTGACCTCCCACTCTGTAGGCCATAATAAAATCCTCCATGCTCCCTGTGTCCATTATAATCGTGGGAGTCGGTGCGGCAGATTTTAGTTCGATGGACGAACTAGATGGAGACCAAGGAATGATTTCTTACCAAGGGGAAGTAGCCAAGCGGGACGTGGTACAATTTGTCGAATACCGCTCTGCTGATTCTTGGATGTCCCGCACAGGCGAGAAAACAGCGGACACCAAATCAATGGCGGGAGTCGTGTCTACTGCCATGACAGCCCAGGGGGCACAGACAGCCCAAGGACGTCTTGTGGAAGAAATTTTAAAAGAAATTCCTGATCAAATTCAAGCCTACATGAAATCTAAGAACATTGACCCTTCCATGTTAATCAAAAGGGCGGAGCCTCAGCCTACACCTAAAATAGAGGTCAAAGAGAATACTGCAGCTGAGTGACCTTGAACTTTTTTTTAATGTTCTTCAACTCTTTGTTAACAATCTGCCACTTTCTTTTAATTTGATGTAATTAGTATTAGCAATAGCAATATTTTAGTACACTTTGTAGTAATAATTTAGAGTTAAATGTGAATTTAATATTTTCCAAACAAGAATTTTTGTACGTATCAATCTTAAACAAAAAACTTTAAACACAATTTAAACTTTAATTAATAATTCCTTCTCTCTCTCTCTCTCTCTCTCTCTCTCTCTCTGCTTCATCTATAAACTTGAAATAAATATTTTTATCTACAAACTTTACAATTTGCAAATTTTTGGACACTTTTTTGCAATTTGAACCTTTGGTTTTTTATAAGGTCAAAAAATTATTTCATGGGCACTTTTGTTTTTTAAGCATGGGGAAGATAATTTCCACAGCGGGGAAAATCTGGAGGAGGTGGACGAGGGTCGGTGGGTTCTCCAACCTTTAATTACAATTTTGAATAATAAAATTTAAATATAAATAATTTGCCAATTTTATTGAAAAATGTCTCACCTGAATAATTGCAGCCATTCCTCTTTCGTTATGGAATTCAATGTGGCAATGAAATAACCAAAATCCGGGATTATTAGCCCGAAATCGGATAATTGTGTAGCCTCCATCTGGCACGTAGACAGTGTCTATATTCCAATTAACATTTAACAATAATTAATTCCACTGAAAATAAACTTTAAACTTCAACTAACTAAAATGTTAACCACGTTAAAATTATTTACCTTTAATTGGCGCTTTGGCACGACGTCTTGGAATTAATCCCTAAAATGATTTTTAATTTATTATAATTAATTTAAATAAAATATTACCAATAATTTACTCTTTTTTGCATACATCTCAAAACGAAAAGTGGTGCAAAAAATAATTTTGCAATGTTGCAAAAATTATACCTGGGCATCCCATTGTTTTACAAATTGTGGATCTGTGGAGTTGCCAAGTCGTTCAAGACTCACAACTCTGAAGGAATGCCCATGAAGGTGGAAGGGGTGGGCGGCGTCGAATTGTAGTCCCCTGAAAAAATCGTCATTAGTTAAAAACGTCACATTTAACAGATAATTGCAATTTTTTAAAACTTACATGTCAACTAATACAATCTCAACAATTGAATTTAGCTTAACGTTAAGCCAGTGATTGCATTTACAGTGTTTTTTAGTACAGTCTATATTTTCCGCTCTTTTAGACTCAGCATTGCATCGCTGCATCGACGAAATTGTTTCCGGTTGCGTGAGGGGTGGAGCCACTTTGAGAAAAGAAAGTTTTAATAATTAAAATACTGTAATTATTTAATTATTAAAGTAAAATTAATTAAATTATTTTACTTGGCATTGTGTGTGAAATGTAATTTAATTGGGGCAGAAAATGAATCAAACTAGCCCGCTCCATTCTCAATTGTCCGATTGATTTGTTGTACGCTGGTTTTCCGAAATTGACATTTGGAACGGGATTCTAATTAATGTTTTAAATAGTAAATTAATTATTTTATTTAATTAATTTTAATTATAAATTCGACTTACAAAATCATAAGACAAATAGAATTGATGATCGGGAACCAATTGTTTAATAATTTGAGGATCGTCGTCTACCACGCTGGACATTTCCGCTATTGTGATGGACTCGCCAGGTATTCCGGGGGCGACGTTGACGGGGTTTAATTGCTGTAGTTAAATTACATTAATTTGAATTTAAAAATAAATTAAAAATAAATAAAACGAACAATTCCAACAGCAGGTCCAGCAGCTTCCCAGGTTGTGATGGTATGTCTTGGGAGACTTCCTTTGGGCATACCATCGTAATTTAATACTCCCAATTGGTATGTTGATGTATTAGCACAGTCAATTTGGCCACGATACTGTTCAAAAATGTCACGTGACAATTAATTTTTAAATGGAATTTATTTTTAAATGGCGGCAAAAATTTACCTTCATCCAATAAGAGCCAATTTGCTGGTCACCTCTCACGACAACGTCGAAACGCTCTCCTGCGTGAATTACTGTGACCAAAATTGTAAAAAAAAATGAAATATTTTGGCGCCAAATATGAAAAAAATAACTAATTTTTTGGTCAATAATTGCAATAATGCAATAATTGCAATTTGAAACTTAAACTCACCCAAAGACTGGACAAGAACGGGCATGACGTCGATACCATCAGAGGCAATGACGAGCAAGGGATGATTTTCAATGGAGAATTCAATTGGGCATAACTTTAATTAATAATTAAATTAATCAATTTGATTATTATCAAAACGAAATTATTATTTTATCAATGTCTAACTTACTGTAACGCCATTACTAATTAGACGGAATCTGTAGGACCATTCTCGTTGAATTCGTGCTTCGTGAATGGGGACAAATGGTTTCCGGACATTTTGTAAACTCTGCAAATTAATTTTAAATAATTAATTAATTTGCAAATATTTTGCAAATGTCGATAAGTTTTAAGAATTAAAAAAATAATATTTTATGTACTTCATAGGGACGAATATCATCAAAAAAATTGCGAGGGAATCCCCTCCCATTGACCAAAATACTTCTTGGCAGTTCCCGTTCGTCTGTCACATGACCCACAATGTGACCACTAAGAGCCAAACCGGAAAGCCAATCCATGACAATTATTTCATGCTCTGCCAAGTCAAAATCAAAGAGTTGAGTGTGCACATCCACGTCTGGTGCTCTTCGTACAATTAGCGGGCCAAATATTCCATCCGCGCGCTATTTTCAAGCATAATATTTGCAATTTAAATTTCCCGGTCAATTTTACAAATCAGTATAATGCATTACCTGTACTCCGGCATGGCTATGCCAAAAATAAGTGCCGGCTTTGGGTACGTCAAATCGATAACGAAATTTATTTCCTTCTGGAATCCCACACTAAAACATAATAATAGTCAGTTAAATTTAAATATCAATTATTTAATTGAGGGTCAAGAGACCAAGTCTTCAATTTATTTATGCTCGCCTGGGTTAATTTTGGAACGCCGTCCATCCAAGGTGTGTCTGGTGTGGAAAATTAAAAATTAAAAATGTCAATAAAATATTGTCATTGGCCAGAATTCAATTTTAATTTTAAAATTTACCCCGTTGATGAATTCCATGCCAATGAATTGTCGTTTCTTGACCAACCAATTTGTTATGCAAATCAACGACAACCGTATCTCCCTCACAAACCTGCACCATTTTAATTAATCCAAAATTTGCATAGTCTTAATAATTAAGACGGTTTAATTATAAAGATAAATTAAATAATTTAACTCACCCGAATACCCGGTCCGGGCATCATTTTGTTGACAACTGCCACAGCACGTGGTCTACCATCTAAAAGCCAAAAAATTAATTCACAAGCAAAAGAATTTTCCACAAATAAAACTTACCAGTTGGGAGACAGCCATGACGAGAACAATCGGACGTTATGTTTGGACATTCGTAACAATGAGGTGCTGTAAATTAAATTTAAAATATTCAAAACTCTAAAACTTTCCCTCCAAAAATATTGTGAAAAAAGAGTCGTCACTTACACAAAGAATAATAATTAGCCACAGTAAAATTAAAGCTACAAGTCATCCTTGAAGCAGGATCACTGGAACAGATTCGATAACAACTGTGATATTTTTCCTTATTAGAACCCTTATGATGGTTGACCCCATGCGTTTGACCCAAAGGAAGATGATGATGTTCATGCTGATGTTCATTGTGATTCTGTTGAGCATGAGCTTGACCATGCTCCAATGGCCGGAGATGAACTGGATGGCCTGGCATGGACACTGACTCATGATCATCCTTGACAGCCATTTCGTCCATTATACTCAAAATCTCTTTAAACTGATCATCCACAATTTCATTCGACGTGTCAACGGCATTGTCCTCCACTCCTGGCGCTTGAAATTGGTGACCTTGATGACCTTTAAATTGTCTTTGACCATGTGCTCTTTGTGGTCTATTTCCTTTATATTGAGGTGATCTTATTGATGGACTTTTCAAGAGAATTGGTCCATTTTGTTGTTGAAATTGGTGTGGCCCATTTGGTAGTTGTGGTTGTTGTTGTGGCTGAACTGGATGTGGTCCATTTTGAATAAAATGAGGCGGAGCAATGGCTTCATGTTCATGAAATTGATGACCCCCATTTTGACCAAGTTGAAATTGTGATGGAGATGGTCCACTCGGTTCATTTTGTGGAACCGGAAATTGAAGTGTTACACTGGGTCCATTTTGTTGAAATTGTCCAGATCCAGTTGGACCATTTTCTTGACCATTTTGAAATTGGTCAAGACCTGTCGGTCCAGAAGGACCAGTTAAGTCATTTGACTCATCTTGAATAACTTGATGAAATGGTCCAGTTTGAATTTGATAAGATTGTGGTGGTTTTGGAATATTTTTGGCACCAAATCTAAATTTTCCTTGACCTTCATTTAATTGGGGACCCTCATGAACAACAAAATTATGTAAGGTCACATCCTCCGGGTACACTGTGGCTATTGTTAAAGATGATAATATCACCACTATAAATATTCCCATTATTTCCCTCATTTTAAATTGGCAATTAAATTGGCACTTTACGAACATTAAAAAATTCCTCAATTAACTCTAAACCCCCTCCTCCTTGTTTATTTTTGATTTTGAATTATCATCAAAATAATAAACACAAAATTAAAATTAATCCAACTAATTAAAAATAATTAAAATGTCCAAAATGGTAATTGCCACCAGCACTGTAGTTACACTAATACTACAGTTAAATGTGTAGTTAACTTTGGCAAAAAATAGTTAAAGCTCTTAATTCACTTTTTTGCACGTGTAATCAGCTCCACTTTAAATCTCAAACTAAAATAATTTAACTTAATCAGTCTACAAAAAAATAAACTCGTTGTAGACTTTTTAACAATGAACAGTGAAAGAAATTAAAAATAAACAAGATTGGAGCTTGCAAAGCACAAAAAAAAATATTTAATTATTTTCTAACACCTCGTGAACCATGGAGAAGACCCAATAATTAATTTTATACGTCCATATAAATTCTTCTTTAATTAAAAAAAAAGGAAAAAAAACTTTTTCTTTTGTTGACTCTTGACTTTCGCGAAAAAAAATGTGATTCTTAATTTAATTCACTTGAAAAAACTTTTTATTTCATTTTTTTGCATTGTCTGACAACTCTACTCTACTTCACTCACCACCAAAGTCAAGTGCGTGTGACGGGAGTGCGGGAGTGCGTAAAAAATTATTTTAGGCGGCTAAACGTGTAAAATACTACGGACGGCTTTTTTTTTGCTTAAAAATTACATGGTCATTGCTACAAAATTATTTCCTTATTTTCTTTTGTGTTGTAATATTTAACTAAAGATAATAATTAAGAAATTAATTAGACCTCCGTCACACCTCACTCCCCTCCCTCTAAAGATTTTCATCTCGAGACATCAAACGGATCAAATCAAAAGGAGGAGGGGGGCTCAGGACGTACGCGGCGTAGTCAAAGTTTGAAGAAAGTTTAATATTTAAACATGGCTCCTCAATTGACTGCCCATGGGTGACCTCACCTGTCCAACGTTTACTTAATTGCCATTTATTTGTATTGACTCAATGACATAAATGGGATTAAATTGTCCAAAATCCACTATTATTTTTTGTATGGTCAGTTTCTCCCACTGGCTAATTGTAATTAAAGTGGGAGAAACTCATTTGTAGATAATAAATTTTTTTATATAAGAAGAAAAAGGACAAGTTAGTTGAGACATTAATTAATTGTTGCGTGGCTTTTTAAAAAATTTTAACTGTGCAATTTTTTGTCCACTGTACTACTACACCACTACACTATGGGTAGTAGACCGTAGAGCCATAGAGTAGAAAGAGAGTAATTAACCTACAATTTTTTTAGCTGTATCATTCACCTTTAATCTTTTGTCTATCAATGTGACTTTGTGATTAGACTTTCTATTTTTTTCATGTTTTCCAGTTTATTTATGGATGGGCCAATGTAAATGATTAAAAAAAATTATTTTGAGACTCATTCTCTTAATTATGTACATTGGGCATAATATAGATGAGAGTTTTTTTTAGTATAGACATTTTGCAGATTGCAAATAATATTTTTTATTTTAGTTGGAATTGAGCCAACCATAACGTAATAATTTATTTCTTGGTTGTTTAACTTTTATCACTATTGTTGTTGTTTATTTTTTTATTCTTTATAATTAAATTTGATTACTATGTTACTAGTATTAGTAATATTCTTTTTTTCTTGTAATTAATTTTTTTTTATTATTTATTGCAAAAAAAAAATTATGTAGGATAATAGAGTAACACGTTTTTTTTGAAGTCTATAAATAAAAAAGTTGTTGTTTTTATTTTTGGGGTTAGTAGCCTTTTTAATTATGTATGGGATTGATATGAATGAGATTATTTTTAAATGTGTAATTAATAAATCAACTTTTATAATATTAATTGATATTAAAAAAAAGTTTTTTTTAAAATGAAGTGTAATTCACAACTTCACAAGTTTATGAATCACAACTTGTAAAATTTATCTTGTCTTGTATTTTAATTGAGCTTAGTCGGTTGTGACAATTTATTGTTCTTATTTTGTACTTACGTACATGATTTAATTTTAGATATTTTTATGGTTTAATTAATTTGTAATCGATTTCTTTTTAATTATTTTTTTAACATTGTTACCTAAAATAAAACTTTTTCCCTAATAAACTTTTTCTTGTTTAATTTCTCTTTATTTAATTGCAAATTACAAATTGTAATTAAAACTGATATTTATGATGGGTGAGTCTTTAAGCATTGACTGCTTTTTGCACTCTTTTTTTGCATTGTAAAAAAGTGCAAAATTTTAATTGTAGTCCTGTTATTGGTACAATGACCCATTCCCAGAAAAACCATTTTTTGGGTTTATAACCCTCAAAATTCTGTGAAGGTCATCATTAGAGTAGAGACTCTTTAAACAAAAGTCACTTGGGTACTACCAGGGTTGCGTAAAACCCGGGGACTAGCCTTTTCTACCATGCTATTGATGTCTGGGGATAAAAAATAAGGGTCTTGAGTAGTCTTGACCATTATTTAATTTTATTGACTCTACAAGTCTATCATTTTATTTTCATCATATATAAATTTTGAAAAACTTATTCTCACTTATCAACATTACATTAGCTAATTAACTACACAATATGTGTATACCTGACACATAAACTTTAGACAAAAAAAACCATTAATTTTTACCAAAACACAATTTTAACAATTATTTCATAAAAAATAATCCTTACATTTGACACTCTTCATCTTCGTATAAAAATGACAAAATCCAAAATTCTACCCGATAACATGTAAATTCCCTTAGTTAGTTAGCCAATAATAATTATTGACATTAATAATTATAATAAAAATTGGACAATGTATTATTATCGTCAGGTAAATGGAATATCATGGGTCGTGGGTTAATGTTATGTATGTAGGTACTGTGATGATGACTATTTGACGTAAATATAATTATTTCATTCTTCTTCATGTTCTTCATGTATGAAATTGACTCCATAACGGGCTAATGGTTTCAAAGCAGCTGTAATCTCTGTCAAAAAATTAATTAAAATTCATTTAAAATAATAATAACTATTGCTGTACTCTCAGTCTCACAATAAATAAAAAAAACTGACTTTAATTTAATTTTGAAAAACTTACTTGGAGCAGTGGGACAAGATTGATGATAGGAGATTACGACTTGTAAATTTGGCAAGAATTTAAAGGCAAATAAACCACTAATAAAATTAATTAAATTAAAATTATTACAACAATTCTTTCCCCATTGTCCATTTGAGATGCGTATTTTGAGTGTTTTGAGATCTGTAATCAAATAAAAAATAACGGTAGGCAATTAACATTTAAAATATATAAGGTAACTATTAAAATAATATTATTATGAAATAAAAATTTATTAAAATATTAACTTACGTTTCAAGTCAGTTAAACAAGGATGACTCTTCATATCCAAAATATTTCCAGGCCAATTAATACATCGATGACTTAAATTTTGACAAATTAACTGAGCCAAGCCAGTCAAAGCAGTATTAAAATTCCCTACAGATTGTTTATTTAACCACCATCCACTCCCCAAAAATTCAAAATTTTCTAAAAGGCTAAAATTTGTACAGATATTCTTCATCATGTCATCCATATTCATCCAACCTCCCACATTTTTAGAAAGAATTGAAATACTTTTCACTGAAGGGAATAAAATTTTTAGTTTGGACCACCATAATCTTGTACAAAATCCATTCACTCTTAAAATTTTAACACTACAAAAATTCCCATAAATTGGGGACTCGGCTGGAAAGTATTGTTGCCAAGTTGAGTCTTGATCATAAGTTAAAAATAAATTGACAAGATTTAAATTTGAGAATGTTGTAGAAATATCCAAATTTTTTGGGAAGAGGGGGGCCATTGTCACAACTTTTTTTTTCTTCTTTTTTGCCTTCTTTTTTGTTTTACTAGTAGTAGGAGTAGTACTTGACTCTGAAGGTAATTTGGAGAGAGTGAGAATTTTAAGGTTTTTTAATTGTGGAATTTTTAATTCACTTGAACTTGGATTATTATCAAGATAACAAAGTGAAGTCATATTTAAATTTTCAAGAGAATCTTTACTGGATTGTAATATTGCATTTAAAACAATAATCACAGTTTTCCTCCTTTTGGGTTTAATTTTCTCTGGTCTATTTTTTGGTGTGTTGTAGGGAAAGTTGATAATTAAATTTTTTAATTGAGGTTTCAACTCTGAAAATTTTATTAAATGTTTACCCTTCACTCCCAACATTTCTAAATTGTATGTCTTGACTGCTCGAATCAATTGTGGATTATTTTTAAAGAGACGGTGGGTCTGTTTTGACTTGAAATCATGAATTTCTTCCTCTGGTTTAATATCTTCATTTATATTGACAGGAGCAATTTCTTGTTCTTGTACATTCAAAGCACACTCCACATTGTCCACTTCAGGTTTTGATTCTTCAAGATTAGGGGGAGGAGATGGTTCTTCTTTGGGGGAAATATCAATATCTGGAGGATCCATTGGTTCCTCCACTTCCGGTTTCGACTCTTCAAGATCAAAAGAAATTTCTTGTTCTTGAATATCCAAAATTAACTCCGGTTCAGGTTTTGATTCTTCAAGATTAGGAGGAGGAGATGGTTCTTCTTTTGGGGAAATATCAATATCTGGAGGATCCATTGGTTCCTCCACTTCCGGTTTCGACTCTACAAGAACAGGAGGAGGAATTTCTTGTTCTTTTATATCCAAATCACATTCCTCTTCATTTTCAGGTTTCAATTCTTTAAGGTCTGGAGAAGGAGAAGAGTCTTCTTTTGGTGAAGTGTCAATATTTGGAATATCCATTTCTTCTTCAACTTGCTCTGACAGTGGTGGTGGTGATTCGTCACATTGTTTGTCCACATTTTCATTGACAGTATTAGTATTCTCTACTAATTTAGAAGAAGCCCGGTGTACTCTTTTTGCACAATAATTAATTATCTCAGTTGTGTCAACTAATTTTATACACTCATTCTCTCTATTATTTTCATCATCATTTTGTTCTTCAACACCCAAAGAACATTCTACTTCAGGCGTGGATTTTTCAAGATCAGGAGGAGGTGCTGACTCAATGTGATGACAATGTGAATCGTCATTATCCTTCATCAAATTAGAATGTTCTTCCTTTGGTGAATTATTAATATCTGTAGTATCTATTTGTTCCTCCACTTCAGGTTTCGACTCTTCAAGATTAGGAGGAGAAATTTCTTGTTCTTGAAGATTAGGAGAAGGTTCTTCTTTTGGTGAAATGTCAGTATTTGGAATATCCATTTCTTCTTCAACTTGCTCCGATGATGGTGCTGGTGATGACTCTTGAACTTGTACATTATTTTCACCATTTACAATTATATTATTTTCAACTAATTCTGTAGAAGACAAGCGTAATCTTTTTACTCCATTTTCAATCACTTCATTTTTTTCCACTAATTTTATACACTCATTCTCTGTGCTACTCTCATCATCATCATTTTTTGATATGTCTGGATTGACAACTTCATTGAATATTGAGTACTCTTCATTAGTACTATCTTCCAATTTACGTTTTGATGCGAGTAGTGGTGGTGGTGAAGGTACTATAGTTTGTATTGTAATGGTGAAGGATGGCAATGTGTCGTCGTTGTTGTTGTTACCATCATCATCAATTTTACAATTTGATACATCTAAATTTTCTTTCACTATTGTTGAATGTTGATGAAGTAGGGATTCTTCAATGTTATTTTCTTGCTGTTGTTGTTCTTGTTGTTGTGATGATAGTACATCATCATTATCACAATTCGGATCGGATGCTGATGTAATATTTGACTCTTCAACTACTGCTGCTAATAAATACAAAATATACAACATGACAATGAAAAATTTATAATAAAATCATGGATAATATTTGTAACATTAAATGCCAATTACCTTGTGTACCTGTAATAGGAACTGTGACACATGACTTGATATCTTTTGAAAAATAATCCTGTAGAGTTTTCACAAAATCATCCGAGTCTAGTCTGTCGGTGAAACCTATCCCAAAAAGCTCATTTGTACCTATAAAAGTACAATAAAAAGTGATACAAATTATTTTGTACTACGAAATAAATAATATGCACGCATCATCATCATCATCAAAATATATTCCGATAAAAATTATATAGTGGTAATATGTAAGTACCTGAAGGAAGTGTAACTCGCAAGACAAAATATCGAGTAGAGTCTTTAACAGATTGTAAAAATATTCCTGGATACTCTTCAATAATACATTGACCAAAAAGTCCAGTATGTTTGTCTTCTAATTGTACAATACAGGATTTCTGACCCGACAGAACTTCAAGATGTCCGTACCAGTGAGGATTACTGTTAGCCCAGTCCTTGGCCCTATTAAAATGACAGCAAGATTATATTATGTAAAAACAAAATTAACATGATAAAGTTTTATACTTAATTTATGTATCAATAAATTAATTTACCGATGACGATGTCCATGTTTTCTCTGGATACTTGACGGGATCTTATATACAAATATTTCGGGTTTGTACAACAACACATTATTCTTCTTCATCATAATTATATTTAAGTCAGTCTCACAGTACCTGAAATTTGAAACAAAATTATTTTGACTCCCTCTCTATTTTAATTTCATATTGTAATTTACAACATGCTTTTGCAATTAAATATGTTGCAACAACTTTTGTACACTTTCATAATAGTAAACTAGACTTCTTACACACAACACAAATAATGAAAGATTTTTTAAAAATATTTACAAAAGTTAATGATACATAAGTACAAAACAAAATGATCAAAATTATTACAAAATTATGAAATTCCAAAAAAAGTTGTGAAAGTATGAATGAATTTTTAGAAACAATATTTCATTTTAACTCACCCTCCTCTTGGACCGTAATTACAAGAATAAAGTTTTAACAGCACATGAATTTTGAATCGGAATAGTCAAATTAATAGTCAGAAACGAAGAGGTCACTTAAAATTTACAAAATTAAAATAGATAAAAGAAGGAATTCAACAAAAAAATTTATCTTAGAAATGTGTTTAACTTTTCGTGTGAGTCAAGGATTCCAACTTGCAGGATTGCTTGCAGAGAAAAACCATTGCAGTTTTTTAAAAACAACCTTCAATTAAATTAAATATGATTCACAGCATGCACAAAGACAATGTCAAGGGTCATGGAAAAGCTGACGTCATAATTTATATTTATTTCATATTTTATCAGTCAGGGTCAACTTTCATCGTCTGTTTTTAATTTTCCATTTTCCTTAATCAGCAAAATAACCGTCTGAGACACTCAGACGAAACGCAATTTTATTTAATTTCCTCAATAAAATTGCAAAATTTTTAAAACTTTGTAATAAACCAAACGAGAGAGGGAGAGAGGAAACTTGCAAATATTTTCGCATGTTCATTTTACTTTTCAATATTAAAACCATGAAGATTGTCTTTCCCGAAAAATCTCCACAAACTTTGATTGAAAGTCTCCCCGAAGGAGACTTGAAAATTAAAACTACATTAATTCGTGGATCCATACTTTTATTGGTACAGTTAAATTAAAATCCCTATTTAAAATAAATAAAATTAAAATTAATTTAACTTGTTTTTGTAGATTTCTTCAACAATTTTCCTTCTCAGCAATGGAATATTTTTAAAAAATATCGTCCAAATATTTCTCCAATCAGAATCATTAAAAAATACTGAAAAAGATGTGATTGGTTCACTAGCCTGTAATTTAATGGTCATTTCAGCAACGACCATGGTCATTGGACTCGTTGAATTTTGTCAATCAATTTTAATTTTGAAGGTATTTATATTTTACAAAATGAAAATTTTAATTGAAAATTAATATTTTGATTAATTTTACAGAGTTCCAACCAAAATTTCAATCATTCTCAATTTGTCTGTGGTTTGAGCGGAATTTCATTGGCAATCTTGGCTATTGTAGCCTTTATTTTTCAAGTGCAATTAAGTCTCTCTGGTTCCTTATTTATGGTCACTTGTCTCCTTCAGAGTAGCGTCTCCCTTGTAGTTGCCCTACAATAATTAAAGTTTTGTGATTTTGAACATGCATTTTTTTATTACAATTTTGAATAAAATAAATAAACAAAAAATTATTCAAGTTCATGGGCGTAGCCTCGACCGGGTTTTCCGGGTTCTAACCCCCCCCCCCCCCCCCTTAGCGTTCAGGCTTTACACTAGATATAATGAGGAAATTTTGAAAAAAAAATTAGCACTAGATAAAAACGAAGTTTTTAGCCTCAACCCCCCCCCCCCCCGTAAATTCGGCTCTAGCTACGCCCCTGCTTGGGAGGCCCATTTTGGGCATTCAATTTGGTGGAGGTTTGATGCGGCGGAATTGGTAAAATTAATTAAAATTAATTTTTAATTTTTAAATGGTCCCACTGTTTTTGCCACAGGTTTAGGTGTTGGCTGTTTAAGTTACAATGGGAATATTCAGCTAGGGGTCACAGTTGACAAGGTCATTCTCCCAGATGATAAATTGACGGCTCAACTCCTCCAAAATATGATTGACGAGCTTCAAATTCTTTACAATCTTGAAATTGTCTAATTATTTTTAACAAAATTATTTAACATATTTAATCATAATTAAAGCACATATCTGATTTGATTTATGAATTTTTAATATAAATTTAATTAGCATGAAAAACTATTCAAATTTCGAGGCCTAAAACCAATGCCGTGTAAGTACCCATACCTACATACCTATAGAATTACTTGAGTGCGTAATTAAATAAATAAAATTATTTTTAACTACCAAGTTTTCTGTAGTCTTTAAATTCATAAAAAATTTAATTGGCTTTCGAACATATGGGGCTAGCATGAAAGCAAATCAATTTTTTGTCCCAATTTTTTGTTACAATTGACATGACCGTGAGGATAATTTTTGTCATTCCTGTCCGATGGCTAGTACAAAGGCTGTACAGAGGGAGGGGGGCCTCAAGGAAGGCCCTTGAACTTTAGAAAGGTGCCAGAGAAAAAATATTTCCTCTTTCTCTCTGGACAGATGCCGACATTGAGCAGGTGCCCTTTAAGCCATCTAAAAATTTTCCATTGACAAATAAATCTCAAAGGATTGTCAAAACCCTTTCATTTAATGAAGGTAAATATTTTGTTCCCTTTCAGCAAATCACGTGCACATCATGCATATAAACAGAGCCTTTCTCAAGGGCCCCCTCCCCTGCCAGACATTCCAAGTCCTTTTTTTAAGTCAAAAAACTAGTTCAATCCTGTTTTTTTGAATGGCTTTTGCAGGTGGGTAAAACCTTAAAAATTGTCATAAAATTTTTTTTTCCTTTTCTTTTTTTAGGGGCTCAAATGTCTTTGAACTTTCAAGGGGCTCATTTCCTTCAAAGTTTTGAGGGAACCAGGGAAGAGAACCTTTGCCAATTTTTTTACGATATATGACTTTCATATCATTTTTTTTTAAAAAAAAAAGTTATTTATTTTATTTTAGAAAAATCATAATTTTAATTTAATTTAAGTGACAATTCAACTCACTAACATTTCTACAAAAAGGGACTATCACATAATTGTGGAATTTTGAATTAATTTCCGGGCGTTGACCTCAAGTCAGTTTAAATAAAATACAATGAAATAAATGGAGTAATTTTTGTTTATAAAATAATTTAGTGTCAAAAATGTTAATTTAATTTAAAGGTCAATTTTTTAAAAAAATGGGAGCTGGTGAATTAATTGACATGCCTCAACCTGAAGCCCACTCGATGCACCGGTCAAATTCAACTTGTTCTCCCCTGCCATTTTTCAATGACCTCAAAATAGTGGACAGTCCAGGTCAGTCCAAGTCAACGCTAAATTCTGCACATTCTCCATTGAACAATGATGAAGAGATGGCGCCTGTGGATGAAATTGTCATCAGTGGAATGTCTGGGCGGCTCCCTGAGTGTGACAATTTGGAAAATTTTGCTCACAATCTTTTCAATGGCATTGATATGGTCACTGGTAAATTAATCAATTTAATTTAAATTAATTAAAATTAATTAATTACATTAACAATTTTAATTATTAGAAAATTCCCGCCGATGGCCCATGGGCCTCTACGATCTTCCAAAGAGGAGCGGGACATTGAAAAATATGGACCATTTTGACGCCCCATTTTTCAAAGTCCCTCACAAGCAAGCCCACCCCATGGACCCACAACTTCGTAAGTTTCCACTAATTAATTAATTTAAAAAATTAATAATTAAATTAAATATACTGCAGGAGTCCTTCATGAACTGACCTTTGAGGCCATTGTGGACGCTGGAATAAATCCCATGACAATTCGGAGTACCAAAACGGGCGTTTTTATTGGGACTTCCTGGACAGAGATTGAGCCAGTGGAGGGCATTCATGAGGTCAAAGGTTACACTCAACAATCCTCCGTAAGGTGTATGCTAGCCAATCGCTTGTCCTTTGCCTTTGATTTCAAAGGGCCCAGTTTTACAGTTGACACAGCCTGCTCCTCCAGCCTTTTGGCGCTTCATCAAGCCGTTGGCGCCATTCAATTGGGACAATGTGATGCGGCCATTGTCGGCGGGATTAATTTTTGTTTTGATCCACTTTATTGTCTTCGTAAGTTAAAAAAATAATTTTTTAAAAATTTTTTTAAAAAAGGCGCTCAAATTATTTTAAAATTATTTATTCTTTTAAGGTTTCCTCCGTCTCAAGATTTTGTCACCGGATGGCAAGTGTAGATCTTTTGACTCGTCAGCTGACGGATATGCGCGCAGTGAGGGCGCTGTGATTCTTTATATTCAAAAACGTCCCGTCGCCGTGCGATTTTACGCTAGTATTCTTCATATTAAGACCAATACCGATGGCTATAAAGTAAGCGGGAATTTTCAATTTAATAAAAAAGGCGTTCATTTTAAATTTTTTTTTGAAATTTACAGACACAAGGCCCTGCCACTCCATCGAGGAAAATGCAGAGCCAGCTTTTGAGAGAAACGTACGACGAGGCTGGGGTCAACCCATATGAGGTCATTTTTGTAGAAGCCCATGGGACAGGGACGGTTGTGGGTGACCGGGCGGAATTGAATGCCCTTGAAGATATTTTTTCCCCTGGGCGGAGTCCCGCCAATCCTCTTCTCATTGGAGCGGTCAAATCCAACTTGGGCCATACAGAACCCGCTTCTGGTGAGTTAAAAGTAGTCAAAATTTGAATAAAAATTTGAATTTGGCCGCCAAAATTAATTTCAACTTAAATCCCCAGGAGTCATCAGTATCGTCAAAGTATTGCTGAGCATGCAGCGTGGGATAATTCCCGCCAATTTACATTACAAAAATCCAAATCTTGACTCCCCCGCTTTGTGCAATGGAACATTTAAAATGATCAATGAACCCACGCCATTTCCTGACGGCGGGATTGTCGGCGTGTCTTCTTTTGGTTTTGGCGGTGTCAATGTCCACGCCATTCTCAAGCCGAATCCTAAAAGAATTTCAGAAAATGAAAATAATTCAAAATTGCCGCTACTCATTCCACATTCTGGGAGGACAAAGGAAAGTGTTGAATTTGCCCTCCGTGAGGTCACCAAAGAGTCAAAAGTTGACCCCAATATGCTCTCCATGTTACACGAAATCTACAAGACAAATATCCCAGGTCATGACTTCCGTGGGTATGCCCTGCATCCCTCTGAAATTCAAAATATTCAACCCGTCAATAGCCAACGAGGTCAACGTTCCACCTGGTTCATTTTTAGTGGAGTCGGGTCACAATGGGGACATCATGAAATGGGCCGAGATCTTTTAAAATTCCCCGCTTTTGAACAATCTCTCAAAAAACCCGCCGAAGTATTAAAATCAGTTGGTCTCGACTTGTACTCCCTCTTGGATGGTTCCCAATCAACCAAAAATGCGCCTGACCTCATCGAAACAACTGTATCCATCATGGCGATGCAAATTGGTCTTGTTGATCTTCTCAGGTCAGTTGGGGTCAAGCCAGATGGAATAATTGGTCATTCTGTTGGCGAAATCGGAGCAGCCTACGCCGATGGATGTCTCACTGGGGAAGAAGCGATCATGGCAGCTTACGCTAGAGGTCAGGCTGTGTCACAATTTTGCAAATTTGATGGTGCAATGGCAGCAATTGGAATGACCTGGCAAGATGCCCAAGCTAAATGTCCCTCTGGCGTCTATCCAGCTTGTCATAATGGAGCCACAAATGTCACCATAAGTGGGCCGCGAAACGACGTCCATGATTTTGTGCGGGAATTGGAAATTCAAAAAATATTTGCCAGAATAATTGACTCATCTGGAATGGCTTATCATTCTAAATATATTGAGGAGGCGGGGCCATGTTTCAAAAAACGTTTGGACGAAATAATTCAAAATCCGGCGCCAAGATCTAAAAAATGGGCCAGCAGTTCCCTCACAAAAAGTCAGCGGGAGGAGCCAATGGCGAGATGGGCTAATCCAGATTTTTTTTTGAATAATTTTTTGTCTCCTGTCCTGTTCCACGACGCCATAATGGAAAATATTCCAGAGGACGCTGTTGTCATTGAAATTGCTGCGCATGGGGTCCTTCAACCCATTTTGAGGAGGTCATTGCCCCCAAGTTGTCTTCAGATATCCTTGATGGATAAAAAAAGTGATAATGTAATCCATTTTTTGAATGCCCTGGGTCAATTGTACAATGCCGGACTAAATATTGCGATGAGTAAATTGTATGAAAATGTTCAGTTTCCTTTGGCTCTGGACACGCCCCTGGTCAGCCCTCTCGTCCAATGGGATCACAGCGTGGCTTTTTATACTCCCGATTTTGTTCAGGTAAAAATCACGTGACTTTTTTTTCAATTAATTTAGATCACGTGACAGTTTAATTGTAATAATTAATTTTTAATTAAAATGGTTTTCCAGGAAAGGAATCAAAATTCAGGAACAATTTATGAAGTGACGTTGGGTCAAGGTCAAGATAAATTTTACAAGGGTCATAAACTTGACGGTCACACATTTTTTCCCGCCACCGGCTATTTTGAAATGGTGTGGCAAACATTTGCCAAAATGGAGTCAACGACTTTTGACCAACTTCCGGTTGTCTTTGAAGATGTTAAAATTATTCGCGCCATAATTCTTGAAGATAAAATTCCAGTCAAATTTTTGGTCAAAATTTCACCTCAAACGGGTCACTACGAGGTCATTCAAGGTGGATCTGCTGCTGCTAGTGGAATTATTCGTAAACCAATTACAAATATGGCGGACGAAATGTTGGACATTGAGGTGGAAAAAAATCCCGCGGTTGAATTGGATTCAAATGACGTCTACAAATTTCTTCGTTTGAGAGGTCACGACTACACAGGGTCATTCCGGAGTATTTACAAAGGGGCTGGGAATGGTCAATGGGGTCAAATTATTTTTCAAGACAGTGTCACGTGTTTCTTGGATGGAGTAGCCCAACTTTATTTCTTCACTTTGGATGACCCCGGACGTGCCATTTGCCTTCCCACGGGACTCAAAAAATTTTGTATTGACCCCAAACTACTATTTCAGTCAATGACTTTAACCCCTGACCTCAAAAAAGTTGTTGATGTGACCTACAGAAAAGATTTGGATGTCCTGAAATGTCCAGGAATTGAAGTGAGAAGCCTCAGCATGCGCTATGCTGCTCGTCGAAAGGAGGAGGTCAGTGGGGTCACTCTGATGGAAAAATATTCTTTTAGTCCTTTCATCGATGGTCATGATATTGACCCCGTCGTCCCTTTAAGGTCATCTCATGATGATCTCATATTTTGTCTTGACCTCGCTGCTAAAAATAGTCCAAGTCAGTTCAACATTCTTGAAATTTCAGAATCGGAATCCTTACGTGACACCATTTTAAAATATTTTCGGGGTCAAGTCCATAAATCTTGTGACCTCACTTCAATTCAAGAGTCAGAATTAGACGATCAGCTTTTGACAGGGAAATTTAATTTGGTCATTTTCGAGAATCATAAAATTTTAAATTATCCCGCCAACATTTTGGAATCTCACTCTTTCATCCTTTTTGCTGTTCAAAAACCCCTCCAAATTTTACCCACCAATTTTATCATGGTCGCCCTGAAGTTGTCCCAAGAGGGTCAATATTTTTATTTATTCAGAAATATAATCGACCTCCCTCCATTTAATGACATGACCTCAATATTTATTGAAATTCCAATGGATTGGGAATGGCTAGAAGAATTAAAAATGCTTTTAAATGCCGCCAATAAATCACTCAACCCGCCAAAATTTTATTTGACGTCCCAAACCCCGCCTAATGGTCTCGTGGGATTTTTTAATTGTCTTCAGTTGGAATTGGGTCACAAATTTCGGCTTTATTTGAACATGGACAAAACTAAATTCGATTTTAGACAACCTGACCCCGAATTGTGTCAAATTTTGGCCAATGACCTCACTTTCAATGTTTACAAAGATGGCCAATGGGGTTCATTCTGTCATTTTGACCTCAAAATAGATGAGCCAAAAGAAACTCAACATGCCAACATCCACACCACTAGCACTGGAGATCTTTCTAGTTTAAAATGGATTGAAAATCCCGCGCAAAAAAGCGCCCTCATCTCACCCAAGTTTGTCCAAGTTGAATACGCCGCCGTCAATTATCTCGACTTTTTATTGGCCACTGGAACAATCCCGCCAGAATCTTATACACCAGCGGTGGCCTGTGGTGAGCAAGTCTTTGGTATGGAATTTTCAGGTCAAGATTCTGAAGGTCAGAGGGTCATGGGTCTCGTCGAGTGTGGCGCAATGACAACAAAAGTGATTCCCCACAAATTGTTGACCTGGCCAGTTCCCCTTGAATGGTCACAAGATCAAGCGGCAACAATTCCATTGGCTTATTCATTGGCCTATTATGCCCTCAAGGTCAGAGGTCAAGTTGAGGAAGGAGAATCTATTTTAATTCATTTGGGAGCGTCTTCTGTGGGTCAAGCTGCGATTGCCGTGGCGGTTGATTTGAATTGCCAAATATTTGTTACAACTGAAAATGAGGACGAGCGCCATCATTTAAAATTAAAATTCCCAACTTTGACCTATTTTTTCAACTGTACGGAATTCCAACAAAAAATTTATACCCAAACAAAAGGGTGCGGTGTCTCAGTTATTTTAAATTTATTAAAATCTCCTGAACAATTTAAATCTTCCCTAAAATCTCTGGCTTGTGGTGGCCGCTTCTTAGAATTTGGTCAGCTGACTCTTGATTCTGTGACGGGACTGTGCGCGCGAAATATTCAATTTCATTCAATTAATCCACTTGAAATTATTCGAAATTCTCAACTCAGTTCAAAAATCCACAAACTTGTTCAACAAGGACTAAATTCTGGGATAGTGAAACCATTAGAGAGCGCCATTTTTGAAAACTCGAATCAAGAAATTGAAAAGGCTTTCCGTTTGGCGGGAAAATCAAATTTAAAAATTCTCATCAAAATTCCCATCTCAGTCAATGCAATTCCCCGAATACTTTTCAGTGATGACAAATCCTTTGTCATTATTGGCGGGCTAGGCGGTTTTGGTTTGGAATTGGCGGGTTGGCTAATTTCTAAAAATGTCAAAAAACTTGTTCTCGTCTCACGCTCAGGCATCACAAATGGATATCAAGGTCATCGTGTCAAACAATGGCGGCAAGATGGCGTTCAAGTGATGACTCCAACAGGTCACAATGTGGCGACAGTAGAGGGAGCTGAAAATTTGTTGCTGGAGGTTATAGAGCAATTTGGCCCTATCGGCGGGATTTTCAACTTGGGCATGGTCCTCCAAGACGGTTTTTTTGAAAATTTGGATGAGGAAAAATTCAAACAAGTCGCCCTTCCTAAAATTCAAGTGACCACGTGTCTGGATGAAGCGTCAAGAAAATTGGCGACAAGTTTAGAATATTTTGTTTGCTTCTCAAGTATTACTAGCGGCCGGGGAAATTTTGGCCAATCAAATTATGGATTTGCTAATTCATGTAAGTTTTAATTTAAAATTCTCACCTTCCCGCCAATTTTGTTGAATTAATAAAATTATTTTTTGAATTTAGACATGGAGAGACTCTGTGAGCAAAGACAGAGGGACGGTCTTCCCGCTCTGGCAATTCAATGGGGTCCAATTGGCGATGTGGGCGTTTTAGGAGAGTTGGCGGCCGCCCAAGAAATCGAATTGGGCGCATGCGTACCCCAACCAGTTTCTTCATGTTTGGACACGCTTGAAATTTTATTGCAAAATCAAGACAAAAATCCTGTCGTCGCTTCAATGACAGTAAAAGAAAAATCCAACAGAAGATCCAAAGAGGTCAATGGGGTCACATTGTCACAACGGTTGGGTCACATTTTGGGTTTGTCAGACATTTCCAGTTTCAATCTTGAGACAAGTTTACCCGAGTTGGGGCTTGATAGCCTGATGGGCATGGAATTGCTCAGACTATTGGAGCGAGATTTCAATTATATTGTGGCACCCAATGACCTCAGGACAATGACCCTAGCACGTGTTTTCCAAATTGAGGCTGAAGCCAATTCAAAACTTGTCAAACCGGACCCCACTCCTAAAAGTACCGCCCCAGAAAAGAGCGCTCCGGCTGAGACTGAGACTGGGCTCTTACCGGAGAGAGTGACAGTAGAAATGAGGTCATTGAGTTCAAATAATTCCGTGACCTTATTCATCGTGCCACCCATTCAAGGTCACGTCAAACAATTAGAATTATTGGCCAGCCATTTAGGGGTCAAAGTGATCGGTCTGCAGTGTGTCAAAGGGTCACCAACGGAATCAGTGGAGAAATTGGCAGAATATTTTTTTAAAGAAATTAAAAGGGTTCAACCCACCGGCCCTTATGACCTCGCCGGGTACTCTTTTGGATGTCAAGTGACGGTGGCCCTTGGGCTGCATTTAGAGCGGGAAAATTGTGTTGTTCGAAATTTATTCTTTTTGGATGGCTCCTGGTGTCAAACTGGTTTCGACTTGCAGAGTTTTGAGGGTCCGAATGATCACTTGGCTGCCTTATGCTGCTTTTTGGCGCAATTTTTGACCAAAAGTCAACTCGAGCAGGTGAGAAATTTTGGTGAAATTGAAAATGAGGTCATAAATTTTAAAATTTGGCGGTTTTGTTTTTAGATTCGAGAAGAATTGTTACAATTTTCGACGTTGGACGTGCAGGTGGGAAGAGCTTGCCAATTTTTGCAGAGTGTCCACGCTCAATTTTCATTGGATTCCATTGAATGCGCGCTGAATGAATTTATGGGGAGACTAAAAGCTGGGGCTATGTATCGCCCGGGAAATTACATTCATGCCAAATTTATTTTGATGAAAGCCAATGACAATCCAAGAGCGGACAAGTTTGAACATGATTATGGGCTTGAAAAGGTTAATATATATTCAATTTTAATTTAGTAATTAATAATTAATTTAATTAAACATTAATTGATTAAATTTATTGTACAGATTTCTTGGGAGAAAGTGGAAATCCATAAAGTGAGTGGAGACCACGTGACATTCACTGAAAAGGCGGGTGCTCTTGAAATTGCCAAGATTATGACTGACTATTTGAAAGCTTAATTTTTCAATTTTTATAAATATTTTGTTCTTAATTTTAAATGGGTTAAGGGAATTTAATAAATTGTATTTTTAATTACTTTTTTGACAATCTTAATAAAATTTGTAATCTTAGTTTTTAGTTTTAATGGAAAATAGAAAATTATTATACAAAAAAAAAATTAAAATGAACTTTATTAGAATAAAATTAAAAATTAAAATATCATTTTTTAATTTTAACTTGTACCGCCGACTTAATAATTACGTCTAATTATTAGACGTATTGTATTGACATTTAAAAACAATAATTAGACCATTTGACCTTAAGGCCAAATTAGGCCATTTCAAGTGCACAAAGAACGTGCAGCTCGTCAATAATATTTTGAAGGAGTTGACCCACCAATTTTTCATCTGGAAGAATGACCTTGTCAACTGTGACCCCTAATTGGATATTTCCATTGTAACTTAAACAGCCAACACCAAAACCTGTGACAAAAACAGTGGGACTATTTAAAAATTAAAAATTAATTTTAATTAATTTTACCCATCCGCCGCATCAAACTCCCGCCAAACTGCACACTCTCAATTTGCCTCCCAAGCATAAAAACTTGTTCTAAAGGTCCTGGGAAATTTGTTAAAATGCACGTGGGCGCTTTGGCTCCACCCAGTAATTTACCCACACAGTGGGGTAATGACCCCGCCATCTTGAAGGCATAAAAATTTGTAAAGGGGACAGTGGACTTGCGTAGGGCCCTCAAATTGGAGTCAATGGCCCGAATTCGGGCTCTGGGGTCCTCCAGTCCGATTGGGAGGGACGTGATGACGCTCGTCCTAATGAAAAATAAATTTAAATGAGGGACGTCATTTAAACTAAATAATTAAAAATGGCGGAGACTTGCATGTGATTCCTCAAGTTGGAAGGATGACCCCTCATTGGTAGAGACAGGGCACAAGAAAATTGGGCGGGTATTTTAATGTTGTTCCTTTTCATAAAATTTCGAATTCCTCCCGCCATGGCGGCTTGAATAATTGTGTGAAAACTTGTTTTGTGCAAATTTTTAATTTGTTTGATAAAGTCAATTGCAATGAGCGGCGACTTTGCCAATCTCAAGTCCCCACTCCAGGGCCCTTGACCCCAATCGTGATCGTCTGCCTTAATTTTTGATCGTACCAAATCAAAAGGAATTCGCCAAGGGAGAGTCACCATTTTCCAAATTAATTTTGGCAGACTTTTTTTAATTGAATTTTGCTCATTAGATTTTTCAAATTTTTCTTTCATTTTATTGACCGCCTCCTCCCCTAAAAATCCTTTCATGATGCTAAAGCCATCACAGAGGGAATGGTGACATCGTAAAATTATGGCGGTTTTTTGAATCCCGCCCTCATTTGGCGGTAAATGACACACCAAAACTCCCCAAGGGCTCCTCCCATTCGCGAATGGTTTCTCCGCCAATTGGTTGTAAATAATTGTCAAATCTTTTTCACTCCTAATTTCAAAATCCCCGCTTCCACTTGGTTGTGAATACAAAGTCACGTGATTTTCAATCCGGAAATTGGGATCCCACTCCCAAAATAAATAGCCCATCCAACATGTGATTGTTTGGCGGAGCTCGGGATATTTAAACTTGTTCGTGGCGCCAATTTTAATTTGAGTTATTTGTAAACAATATTCGTAAATTTCATGAAGGGGAATGTGACCTCTCGTTATTTGTGTGACGTAGATGAAACCATGTGACTTTGATTTGAATAATTGCGGGTATTCTATTGCAAAAATATTGGCAAGGGAATTTAACATTTTGCCACCATTTTTTGGAAAAAATAATTTGTGTAAAATTTTGACGATAAATCGCCACACGAAAAATGGCAAAAGAAGGGCCACAATAATGGGGACTAGGGTCAGGAGGAGGAGGGTCACTACAATGGATTTTATGTAGCCAGTAACCTCTATTATTTGGACCATTTTTTATTAGATCAAGGAGGTTGGTCAAGGTTTAGTAAAATTAAGAAATTAAATTAAGTATAAAATTGGCAAAGACTCAAACTGTGCAAAAGTTTTAAATAAAAGTGAAATATTTAATTGTGCAAAATAGACTGCAATACATTTTGTGCACTTTTTTTCTAGTAAACTGGAATTCATTTTTAAAGCAAAAAAAATTCTAGTTGAAGTTCAAGGTGAATGTTTTATTTCTGCAATTTATTGAAGTGACCCAAGTCATTTTAGGGATTTTTCTTAGTTGTGCAATTTCCATTGCAAATTTTGAGCTAAAGGTTATAAAATAATTTGCAAAAAAAAATATTGACAATAATTAGGAAACGACAAAAGTGTACAAAGTCAATTTAATTTTTTCTCATGCCAAAGATTCACCACCAAATTAAACAAAAAAAATTGTTTTGTGGTCGTGGGAAATGTCCAGAGTCTCACTTGACCAATTTTTTTTAAACGCAAGTAAAAATTTTATAGTGCAAAAAAAATGGCGGTTTAAAAATTAAATATAATTTTGAGATAATTGAGGTGAATGAGATGAATCTCTTTGTACGTAGTTTAAGTTACAAAAAAGCATCAAGGTTTTTACAAAAAAAAAAAGTATGAAGTTTCAACTTTTGAAATGTGGACTTGGACTTGACAAAAAAATGGCACGCGTTTTTACGTCAACAAATTAGTCTCCAGTTTTTTGAGTGTTTTTGCGTAGCGGCAATGGGCAATTAAAGTTAAATTGAAGGTTGAAAAGTGAATTTGAATTTTTATTGAAATTCGGTAATCAGTACTTTCATTTCCAATTTGAAGAGTTGAGACATTTACAAATTATTTTTTAATTAAACAATTTGTAAAATTAATTTTATTTTAACTGACTAAAATTGGTTATGAACTTCTACGTTACAATTTACAACTTGTATGACAGTTTCAATTAACTTTTTATTTTGTAAATTGCAATAATCATAAAATACCCAGTTTTTTCAAATAATTGTATCATTTATTTTTTGATGGAGGATTTTCATTCCAATGAATTCTTTGGGTTGATTTTATTGGTCGGGATAGTGACGGGACTTTGGTTTTATTTGTTTGGCCGACCGTACTACGAATTTCGCGTAAAATATTTTCATTTTCCAAAATTTCAAATA
>JAQIVZ010001159.1:0-39305 GCA_034700945.1 Arrhopalites spinosus
AATAAATGGAACGTTAATGGATTTAGTTGTATAAACACATGAAGGTTTTAGGCAAAACACATTCTCCATTTACATACTTTTTTATACTTTGCATCTTTTTTTTTTGAATACAAAGCGAGAGAGGAAACCAGTGAAGCCAGAGATTGAGCTAGAAAAGTCTAGTACAGGAGTTTTGTACATGAGAGAGAGAGTGAATAGAAATCATTGTTTGTAATTGGCATGACTTGTGAACTTGTTACTCCAAGGTTCCCTCACACTGTAGAATTAGAGTGAGTTGTTATGTCGAGTTTGTAGTCAGTGTTTGCCATGCTGTGGTAGAAAATTGTCTAGTTTTACATGAGATTTTACATGAAAATGAAATGAGGAGGGTTTGAGGATGAGTGTAAAAAAAGAATTTCACCTGCCTTATGCACGCCAAAGATGAAATTATTTTATGGCACATATGACTATAACTATTATATAAAAATATGAGCTATAGATATGTAAAAAAATATATATGTAAGTTCTATAGTCAATGATCCAAGATCCATCCCTGTGGTGCGGACTTTAGAGAAAAGCCTCGTGGGAATTAATTAGGTCTAATTGATATCCATTCATCTTCGTTACATAAAAAACTCCTTTTACCTCGTTCATTTTAACTCTGGTACTACTACACACACACACTTTGTACCTCAAGTCGTCTCACATGAAGGGAATCTGGCACACTAATCGCCCCTTCTTTCTTTTTTCCCTTTCCTCCAATCTCCATCTGAGACTGGTAACTGTAACTATACTCTCCATTTCTTCTTCTTCTTCTACATCTACAAGGAGGAAAAGACTAGATTAAGGATATTATATGGATTGTATATTTTACGCAGTCATTTGGCATGAATTCGTAAAGTCCAACTTCAGCTCTTAAAACTCTTCGCAATTCAATACTTATTCCACAAGAACAAGACTTTCCTATTACTTTATACAACATTATATCCAAAAGGAGGAGAGGGAGAGTTGAAATAGAATTCAAAGGAAGATAGATGAAGAGAGAGGGGGGATATAAGAATATAAAATCATTAAAATTTATTAACTAAATTTAACACTTACTCTCCTTTACATTTATCTCTAATAGTCACAAGAGAGAGAGAAGACAGACTTGTGTACATAAAGAGTATAGATATATATGGTGGAGGAGACTGGGCACATATTATTTTATTGTGAAGATTATATTTTTTCTTTTTGCTATTTTTTTATATTTTATGAAAGGTCAGATTGAGGATAAAACATTATTCAAATAGGTACATGTACCATATAGATGTACAAACCCAAGAAAAAATGGAAAACAAGATGAAGGAAAGACTGTAGGTGTAACATGGTTAGAGTGTTGTGGATGGAGAGGAGTATTTTTTTTTTGTGGTGTTTGTCGTCTTTAGTTGGTTTGGTGTGTGGAATATTGTCCCTGCTCTGGTGTTTTATATCCGTTTTCTCCTGCAATTCTTTTTTTTCCTCTCTCTCCCTAACTCTCTATATATCTTGACTAAACTTGAACTGGCCTGGTTGTTGTTGGTTGTGTGGTGTGGTGTTAAGACTCTGAGTTGGTTCGCTTCCAAAGGCGAAACGAGGAGGGAGAGTAAGAAGAGAAAAAAAAAGTTTTGTCACTCTCAAAGTCTCAAAGGTGTTGATTTAGAATTCAGGTATGCCGCCAGTGTGAGTAAGGATCTCCCCTCGACAAGTCTCGCTTCTATTTCCGTACTTTTTATAATCCCCTTTTTGCCTCTGCACATGCATTATTTTTCCACAAACTTCTCTCTTCTTCATCCCTTTTTTTTTTTACTCATTCTCCTCCTTTTTGCAACAATTCACAGACTCATAAAACAGTCCAAAGAAAGAAACACTGTGGCCGTTTATTTGCTCCCTCCCGTGACATCTTTCACTTACTCTCTCTCTCTCTGTTGTATATACATAGTGACAAACTTCACCAACTGTTTACTTGTAACATATGTACATACTTGTTATAGTCATAGGTACTTGTATTATTTTTCCATCTCAACCATAAATATATACAACCATTTTTGTCAACATATGTGTGTCTACATGTATACTATACACAACACACACAACTAAGACTTTTATCCTATATTTACAGGATGGAGCATAAATAATAAACTTTTACACTACTCCAATTCACTATACGTCTTTACATACCAGCTTTTTTTAAAAAACAAATTTCGTATAAAAATGCATGGAACAGTCATACATAAGAGGAGGTACATATTATGTAGTGAATTCTGAATGAAAAAAAGTCATGTGACTCACTCTAAACATAAAATGTACCCGTGTAAAATTTGATGATTTCATCAATTTCTTGTACCATTTTTTCTTGTTGTTTTGCGTCTTCAAATTAATCACAAAAAATGATAATTAATTTTGAGTGACTTAAATGATTTTTTTAGAATATAAAAATATAATACCTCGTTGTAATTTTGATTGGTTTTAGGTTTTAAGTGAAGGGAGGATCTTTTTTTTTAAAAAATGAAAAGTTTTTTAACGAATAGACAAAACAGATATGTTTAGTAATATCGTTAACCTGTAACCTGTGAAGTAACAATTTTTTTATACTCTTGAGCATGTGATGTACAGAAGATTATGTACAGAAGAGAAAAAAAGTATATTATAAAAGAAGAATATGAAAATCTGTATTAATGTATTTATATTGGTACTATACACATAATGTTATAGAGGTTAGAGGCAGTAACGAGATGAGATCTCTTTTGCCCTCTCACATTCACATCTTCACTGTAATTACTAACTGCATCGTAGTTTTTCGAGGAAGTTGAACCAAGTAATTGCTACTTATAGTCTACAGAGAGAGAGAGAGGGAATAAACAAGTATGGGGTTGTGTGTAGTAGAACATGCGCTCATTTAAAATTGTACAATGTTACATATGTGGACATGTACATGAGACACACAATATTATCATCAAGTTAATAGCTTTGCTAACTATAGAAATGGTCTATACTGGTTAAGGTACAAAATTGCAACACACATTTAATATTTCAAATGGAGTATAATATTAGTACAGCCATTTGTTTATCATTTACTCTGTAATGGCAAAGGTTATTCTAAGGAAGGATGTCTTATGTGGAGAGAGAGAGAGAAAAAAATGATAGGAGATTCTTCAGTCTTTACTAACCAGCAACCACAAAACTAAATACATGTGACTGTACACTACTCTAGTATCAAAGGAAGATTCATTCCTTCATATCTGTACACTATTCCCTATAAAAAAAATTATTTTCAACTCACTAAACGTAATAGTCCATCCTTGTCATTCTTCATACATTAAATTAATGATTAAGGTATTGTCCTTATTTTATTTTTTTGATGATTGACTCTGTCATCTCACTTTGAGTATTTATGACTAATATGCAACGTTTTGGTTAAACTTAAAGCTGACTAATAAGAAAAACGACAGTGATACGTTTAGTCTCAAGAGGTGTTAATCATCATGATTTTTTTTATAAAATAAAGATGATGCAGTACAATATAAATATAAAATGACAATTTAAATGTATTGCGTAAATAAAATAAATAAGAATGTCATTTAGCCTTGATTGGTCTGAAAAGTTTTTCAAAATGAGATTACATTACACGTGTAATGTTTATAATTTGAATTGATTGATGAATTCTTTGTCTTTGTATATATAAAAATATTTTGTTACATAATGGACGGTGATTATTGCCGACGTTGAGAATTTAGTAATCAATTTTTTACTTGTGGAATAAATTAAGAATGGCGTTTCACTGCTGAGGTAAGTTATGTAGTATTTGTACTTCAAGTACATATATGACTAATGGGAATTCTTTTTCTCCTCGTCATAAAAAGAGGTCAAGGATTGTATCATGTCATGAAAATTTAATTACAATTTATAAATTATTGTCAAATAATTCTTGACATGGAAATTCCAATCTTGCCACTACCAGTCCCTACCAGTTACCAGTGTACAGATATCAATCAGTTATTTTTTTTTTGCAAATTCTTTTTTGTAAAAAAAATAATTTTAATTATTTTTACATCCAGGTACTATACATATACTCCACTACACTAGACATAGGACTATGTACGAGTGTCATTAGTAGAGTTTGTACAAAGATTAGAGAGAAAAGTCTGAGGGATTAAATTAAATTGAATTGACCAGCATAAAATGGGTTTTAGGAATGTGATGACCTTTCAATGTGAATAAAAGCTAGAACTAGAAGGAGGGAGAAGGTAGACATAAGGTTTATCTACAGAATAATAATGTTGTTGTTGGTCCTCATGTATTTCATACACGTCTAAACATGTTCTCGTGTATATATAAAAATACAAATACAGTACACTAAAAATTATTTGAAATTTTACCTTGAGTGTGTAACTAGCATGTAGTTTAATAGGGATACTTTCATACTCTGTGTATGATGATGGTGGAGGCAAAAAAAAGGGATTTGGGTTTAGATTTAGATTTTTTCTTTGTGTGTCCATGAATTGTGCGTAACTTTACCAAGGTGAATGAAAGCCATTTGGTTCATGTTGAATAGAATAAAACGCCCTGTGATAACATCATGTTAGATAATCTTATGTATGTCTATGTTCCATGTACAATTTTCTATCATGTTTGTCCTATAATGTAATGTACTGTGCAATAGAAATGGCTCTCTCTCTCATTGTTAAATCCAACGAGTACTTTATTTTATGTGATACTATTCCTATTCCTGAGTACTCATGTGTCTGTCTACAATTCGACCGTCTCAAATTACCAGGTGAAGTAATTCAACCTACCTGCATGCCATTCACTTTATCCTTTTACAAACACACACACACACATGGTTATGTACTATGTAACATTAGGTTTAGACAAATATAGAAAAGCTCTGTGCAAAATGAGGCGTTATTCTAATGGCATTTTTATATATGTAGAATAAAATAACGGGGAAAAAAACATTTGATTCACTTCCATCCATCCATACATAAAGCCTCCCATACTTTTTCCACACTAACCAAATAAACTTTATCCCAAACCCCCCAAAAAGTTTCAAGTAGTACCCAGCTAGTTATATAATATTGTACCTTAGGTATCTGTATATGTGTAGCAGAGTAGAGGTAAATTTTTGTATCTTTTTTTAAATAAATGCATTCACATTTACATTCACATGAAAAAATAACACTAAACCAAAAAACCTTAGTGTACAAACATTGTACACATTGCTCGTACGTACATGGACCCAATAATTTTGGTAATATTTTTCAATATGTTTTGTATCTGTACATGTTGTTTTTATTTATTCTTGGTTTTTTTTTCTTATAAAATATTGTAGAGTACAAGTAGATGAATTAGAAAAAGTTTTTTTTTGTGCGTCATACTTATAAATTTGTAATACATTTTTCTGTGACTAAGGTGTATATTTATGATATTATTTATTTAAAAAAAGAAATGGGTTACAAGTTTTTTTTCGAGACAAGTTCTTTGATGTCATGAAAGGATGGTAATGATTTTTTTATCTCTGTCTCTGTCTCAATCTCTCCACAGTCTATTTTGTACTTTGATCATGAAAAGAAAATACCTGTACATAGTTTTACCTGCCATCCCCGCCTGTCTGTCTTGAATTTTATTATGTGAAAAAATATACAGACTGAAGGAGAATGAAAAAGTATCAGTTTACATAAAATTTGAAGGATGGTCCTCCATGATAAAAAATATTACCTCACACAATACATTTGATTTTGGTTTTCTAACATGTCCATTTCAATTCCTGAGTATCTCATATAAAAGTAGAATGTAGAATATATTTAGAATGGTAGACGGACATGATGGAAGAGGGATGCGGGTAAAAGTGTGGAAAGTGTTTTGGGAATTTGGGAGAACCGGGCTAGGTCACCTTATGCTACTTATGTAGTCAGACTTGCTCGTATATTCTATTTAACTTAAGAGAGTACAGAGGAGAGAGGGACGAGGGTACGGGTTAGAAAAGAGATTAGATAGGAGAGAGAGAGAGAGAGAGAGGTAGGAGAATAGTAGTTAATAGGTGAATTTAAAACAGTTTTATGATGGAAGCTGTAGGCAATCATTGAATAGATTATAGAAAATCTAGGCACACTTTACTTTATGGAATGGAAAGTATATATAAAAAAATACATGTACATGTGTCTTCCATGTCCACGCACACAAACAGTTGAAATGATGGTGAGTTGGGAGAGAGTAAGTGAACATGAGGCCAAAAACTACCTTGGAAATTAATTGGCATTGAAATAGTGTTTTCCCATGAGGACAAAAGGTTGCAATTCATGATGTCCACTGGCTTGGAAGAGGGATTACAAAGGATAGGCATCGAATGGTAAAAAGGGGGGGGCCATCAGTCAGTCAGATGTGATGTTGTGTGGCCTTTATATCGTGATTCGATTTAGAAGAAAGGAGGACTCCCATATTCATTCCCATGCTCTGTACATACAAAAGGGAATCGGGTGACCACTGTAGATAAACATTTTGTAATTACGTACGTTTATTTACGTACAGTGCTCTCTTTCTCTCTCTCTCTCTCAGATTGAGGTAGGAAAGTGTGCGTAGTAAACTGAACGAATAAACAAATGATAAGGGCACCGACTCAGGCCTCTCTCTCTCTATTCACTTGTACTGTAGTAACAAGTAGAGCCTCCATCCTTCTTTTTCTTGATGCAACAGCAATTGCCATTACTATTAGCCTTTAGTGAAAAGAGGAACGGGAAAATCAGAGTCAGATTGCTCCTTGATATTGAATGTGAGATAGGTAGACTGCCTCTATACTTACCTAAGTACAGATGTACATGGAGGCTCTTGTAAATATATATGAGCTTTTTCTATACATATAACACACACACAAGTCTGAGTATGTCCAAGGAGGCAAAACTTACGAGTACAGATTTCGTAGTTACGCTGACTTACGTTCCATTCCCTTCATTTATAATGGCCACCGTTGACTACCGTTCAACTTGAAACACATGAATGAAAAGGGGGAAGATGTGGATTCAGGATTCTAAGGATGAGAGAGAGAGAGAGATAGTTGTGGAAAGTGGATTGCTTATTTTGTGAAGAGAGAAAGTACGAGAGAGAAGGTATCGCGAACGTGAAGACAAACCATCAATCCTCATTGAAGCCCAACGAGATCCATTTCTGGTGAATTATTTAGTCTAAAATGGTAATCCATTCTATCTCCGAGAAAGGTGGATGAAATCAGCCACTTCTCTAAATGTTTCAGCATTCACAATGAGTTTACCAAAGTAAAGCTGGCTCTCTCCTCCTTTTTGGATGGATGGAGATGGGCCCCATATCCTCCCTCCCCTGTTTTTTCCCCCTTTTTTTGTTGCACCTTTCTACCTTTGCAAGACTGGACCTGTCAGGGAATTTACTTGTATTGATTAGTAATCAGAGCTAATATATCATTTTATATGAAAAAAGACAAGATTACATAAAATGTTTTTTTTATGGTTAGGTGCATTTATATTAACACATAAGTGATAGATATCTGTATAAATTTATTTTGTATCTTTTTAGAGGTGCATAGGTACTGTATAACCATATGTGAAGATTTTAAATTGGTTTCCGTGGACAGAGAATCATTGTAATTAACTTTAACCAAATTACAACAACTATAACTGGAGAAAAACAACACACATGGCTCGATCTCCCTTGGTTTTTGTCTCTCTCTCTCTCTCTCTCTCTTTGGTTCTTTTATTTTTCCCTTTGTTGTTCAAGAGAGAGAGAGAGAATGGCTGCCCTGTTCTCCCTGGAGATAGTCAGAAACGAACAGACGTACTTTGCATTTCTTACAATTACTTTGGTAATTTTTCTTAATTGGATCCCACGAAAGCCAGCATCCAACACGTGTAATCTTTTGAAAAGATCTTATTTCTTTTCCTGGCTTTAGTCCCCGGGTTTTGTAACGTAAAGACTTTGTGTAAAACTTGCTAACTAGAAAACTGTAGCTATCTCTCTCTGTCTCTCTCTCTCTGTCTGTCTCTAAGCATTATAAAACGTGTCCTCATAGAGAGAGAGAGAGAGTCCAAGAGTAGATAACCACACTATAGTCTACAACACAACACAAACAGTCACATAATAGCTAACTTGACTACATACATTGTACATTGTACAACAATCAAAGTATACCCACACACAGTCCTCATTTATGAATTCAGAGAGAGAGAGAGAGAGAGAGGAATACCCTCGAGAGAGATGCAGTAAAAGTGTGCAGAATGGTTGGATGGCCCTTGTTCTTGTGTGGACGAAAGAGGGGACTTTGATTATTGTTGATCGGAGACGAGATTTCATATGATGTTTGAATACCTGCATTTGATGGTCTTACTTGATAGGACAATGGAAAAAAACATACACTTTGTACGCCAGCTAGCATTTATTCCATGTACTCTTCAATACGTACATACTTAAAAATATATTTTTATCCATGGCGAGTACTGTACATTGAGTTGGTGGAGAGACTCATTGAATTTTTCTGTTTTCCTCCTTTACCTTTACAATACTTACATACATGTTCCTTCCTACTTATGCTCAGTTCCACTGCTTAAGCATTGGGGTACTTTAGCCGATGGCACTACTTGTACTACTAAACTATTCTTTCTGTATTTCTGTTCCCTCTTTTATAATCAAAATGGGCACGTGCATCAAGCTTCATTTTACCTAGAGATGATGATGACAAAATCGAAAATCTCCAAACACATCAAATTTTCTCTCTCTCTCTTTTAGTTTACTTGTTCTACTTCACCCTTGCACATTTTATAAGTGTCTGCCATGTATTATTTGTACGTTTTATTGCCTTGGGGACTCATTTCAGTAAATGCTAACCTGAAATGCTTTTTTTTTTGGTCCTCGATTGAGAAGGACCATGGGAATGATCAATGAACACAAATATAAAAGGCCCTTTTACATGTACTTTTTTTTAGATTTTTATTTCAAATAAATGTATTATCTTTCCCTTTTAATGTTGACAGATGTACTTTATTATTACTCTTTTTTTTCTCCTATGTCTATTACATGTGTAGAGTTAAAATGATTTTCAATTCAATTGATTTAATTTATATAATCATGCTTTATTTTCAAATTACTTTATATAAAAAAATCCTCATTGACTTTGCCTCTGCCTCTCCTCTCTCTGGCCTTTTAAAATTGGTCTAGAAATCAAAGTCTTGTGTGGAGGTACTGACTGAGTGTAATTTCAATTTGAAAAATAATCACACACGAGTCGCAAGTCTCAAGAATTGTTGATTGAGTGGCTCTGTGTGTGTGTCCGTCCACATCCTCTGGCCTGACATGGGCCCAAGATTTTTTTTAATCAAAACAAGATTATTAGAAACTGCTGTTCTCTGTCTTCTTTTCTCTGGATGGACTTTCTCTCTCTCTCTCTCTCTCTATTGAGTATCCCAGGGAAAGTCGTAATGGAGTAAAATTGATAAAAAAAGGAGACTTGAAATGTTCCAACAGTTGTATTTGCTGATAACATGGGAGAATGGATCATTTCAGAGGGTGTTAATTCAAATCAAAAATGGCAGGGCAAGTGAAAGAAAGATAGGGGCGATGGAAGGTCTTTGATTTTCTTCTTGTTCAATCTATCAAGACTTGATGTGACATTGACTGATTTTCCTAAATTCTGATACCCCCCTCCTCACTCTTTTTTTTCCCTTTACAGAAAAGAGTTTATGCTCTTTTTTTTCAAACTATATTCAATGCATGTATCCCCTACTTTTACAAGGCTGTTCCTGTCAGAAAGTTGACTCAAGATTGGTGACTTGATTTTACATCCGTCACTCTCATATTATAAATTTCACATGGGAGAAGAAAGAGGGGGAGGGGGTGAGAAAGTTATTTTCAGTATTGTAAAATATTGTTCACATTACATAATAAAAAGGAGAGAGAATAAAAATTGTTTGGAAATTGTTGACAGATTAAAACGGATCTATCAAATTCTCATAAGAGATACAGATACAACTCTTTAATTTACCGGATGGGGATTTTATCGTGTGTAGAAATTATGAGGACATTTTTCCAACTCTTTTTTTCCCCTTCTTCCTTCTCTCTCTCTTTTCTTCGTCTTCTCTTTTAAAATTTAGGAGGTCGTTTAGCTTGTCGAAGTATCAAAAATTAGCCATTTCATCCAATTAGATTTACTCAACTTAGTTTAGTAGTAAAGTAAAAAAAGAGAGAGAGAGAGAGGATGAAGATTGGGATCTTATAGTTTGAAGAGAACATGTACAAAGATTTTTTTTGGCTGGAGTACAAGAATGCAATCAAAAGTATCCGACAAGGAGCATATAGAATATCAAAACAGTCATCGTGTATGATTTTTATGTCGTCAATAAGAGTAACACATTGCACTTTTTCTCTCTCTCTCTCTCTCCTTCTTAGATTCTAAATTGAAGAAGAAAAAGTTTGTAAATCAAAACAAAAAAAAAGTTTTTATCCTCACTCACAAATAAATTTATACTTAGAATCATTGCAAATGGATTACATAATAAATGTACTCATACTAAACACATTGTTCAGAGAGAAGGTGGGTGGATTGGAGGTAGATGAAAAGACTTGAAGAGAAAAAAGAGTTTGGGTCAAAAGAAGACAGACTTGAAGATATAAAAAAATAGCAGAGAGACAAGACAAAAAAACTACAAACAGAATGTCTCTCTCTCTCTCTCTGTCGTCATGTAGTTGGTAGTTTAAGTAAAAAAGTTAAATGGAAGAGAAGAGAATTTAGAGGTGTATACATATAGTCTTAGGACTAAGAGATGACAAAAAAAAGAGACACTGCTCTTAAAATGCCTTTTACTTACAAGATGGTTACAATGTAATTATCAGTAGAAAATGGGATCGTGTATGGAGCACATGAAAAAGGAAGAGAGGTTTGTCTCATTGCATGTGTCTTCATTTTGTGCCTCAAGTCGGTAAGGAATTTTTTGGCATTAACTACATGCACAGCTTTTTCATTGTATTGAGAGGGAGAAAGGCTGCCGACCTTACTGGTGGTTACATATCCATGTCGTCTATGTGTATTTTTTTTGTATTATATAATACTCTCATTCTCTGATATACCTCTGTTATAAAAAGACTTTACGATTTCTCCGTAAGAATTTTTATGATTCTTGTTGCCTTGTTGAATGACGATGTGATATGGGATTTTATTATTTGCTAAGGTCCACCATTCGCACACTCTACTACTTTTCTCTTCTTCTCATCTCATTCCCTTTTCTCTCTCTCTTTTAGTAAATAGTATTAGTAGGTACGTTTTTTTGGAGGGTTACATAGCATAGATTTTCTTAGAATGGTTCTCATACATGTCTCCACATTTAACAAGGAATGAGGGAAAAGGAATGATATGAAACTTTCCTTGAAGATATCAGCTTTTTTATGGTAGATGACTTCTTGTTCAAGAAGCCTTACACCTGTGTAGTAAACTGTACTAAGGACCTTTCTTTCTCTTTTTTTGTCATTCCATGGGGTTAGACTTTCCAAAAGCCGATAGGTATTTTTTTTACCATGTGTCTCTGTAGTCTGTGTATGTAGAGAAAGAGAGAGTTTTTTTGGGATAGTGACGGTGGTAAATTGTTCATTTTTTTTAGTTGGTGCGATAGCTCTCTCTCTATTTCCTGATCTCCTTTGGGTTGCATGTGGGGAAAAGACTTGAGGAATAATAATAATAATCCATATTTGGTCCTTGGTTATGTATGGTATGGCTGGGTAAGATATGTGAAAATGGAATTTTGTGTGAGGAGATGCACATATGCTCCTGCTTTGGGAATATGAAAACTCATCTTTACGATCGCTCAAGACTTTTTTGGCAGACAAAATGAAGCTAGCGGTCAAGCCATCAAAAACCTTGGAGTTTTCTGTGTGGAGTTCAAGTCATAGTCTCCGTGTGTCCATCATTTTTTGGTGGCTAGAGGGAAGGACAGAGAGAGAGAGAGAGAGAGAGAGAGAGAAAAGACAATTCGATTCTTGAACTATTACTATGGTTCCTAACTCGGCAGTCGGCGTTTATGTTGGTACCTTTAATATACGACACGACTTGTTCATATGAAATGACCAACGAGAGAGAGAGAGTAAAAAAAAAGGACGGTAGGATACAGAGGAGGAATGTAAAGGAAAGGAGGAGGAGGGACGGTGTAGCATATGGCCTGGTGTTCGTCGTCCCCGAACAAATTTTCATATTCACCATCATTTTTTTCCCCTTCTCTCAAAAATACAAATCTCTTCAATGTTATTTCTTTGTGGCGAATCTTCATCTTCATGGTGGCTGGCACAGGGTGATTTGGTCCTCCGGACTGACCGTCTGTCAGAAGGTAATTTTGTTCTTTTCCCTAACCCCGTCTACAACCACAAATCGACTTGGCAGGCCTAGAATTCGAACATGGACGGCGGTAGGGAAAAACATAGGGAAAAAAACCAATTCACCTCTTTCTATTTTTTTCTCCTCTTCTCGCTCTCTCTCTCTCTCTCTCTCTCTCTCTCTCTCTCCCAATCTGCAATCTTATTTGAATTTGTATGCTCCATGTAGTCACCGTTTCTTCTTTTTTTCTTGACTCTCCTTTCCATCTATTCGTCCTCAGCTGCAGAGATAAATGAGGTCTGCTCTTGTAATCTAAGTAATGTCCATTCGTCTCTATCAAACCAAGGGAACCAACTGGTTGGATTTTCGATTTCATAAAATTTTCAAGACCATCATCATCATCATCGTCATCTTCTTCTTTCTCTTCATTCTTCCTCCTCCCTCCTCCCTCCTTCTCTTCCGTCATAAGGTCAAGACATTTTCTTGACCGATGCTCACATTAAGTTATACACGTTTCTCATCTATATTTGACAAATTTTTCATGGATGGAATATCATTTGCCAGCAAAACTTATTTTATTGCTCTTCTTCTTTCAAAAAAAAAACCTTCATCTTTCAACGAGTCCAGTCTTTTCTCCATATGTATCACATAGATGTACATATATATATATATAATATACATGTTATATTATAGTTCTTTTTTTTCTCCAAAACTCTCATCCTCCTAATGATCTTTGTGTGTGTGGAAGCCGCAGGAGGATATAAAAAAACTGGGAGAGATCATAAGCCATCGGCGTTTCATTATTAAATTCACAGAGCAATTTGTACCCTTGAGAAGACAATAAAGTCAAGACGATAGATTCTGTCATTATTTTTCCCGAGTCAGCAATGATAAAAAATATTTTTTTTTTTTTTTTATTTCTTACCAAAAAACCCTACCTGTCCCATTCACTAGAAACTTTTTTTTTCTTCCTCTTTTCCTTCTTTTACAATAAAAAATTTATTCAGTCAACAAAGTACGAGACACAAAAGGAAGAGAGAGAGAAAGTGAAAGAATTGGATGGGATGAGATGAAATTGGGAATAGTTGTTCTAATGGAACAAGATTGAGTATAAAGTGTTTCTACAATTTATGAAATTTGAGGAGTTTTCTTCACACAGAGACAGGGAGCGGAAGAGAAAATTCCTTGAGAGAAATTGAAGAGTTCAAGATGATGACGAGAGGGATTCATCCTCATCTCTCTCTCACTCGAAATGCAAGCTAGAAAGGTTTGGAAGAGAAAGAGCAAAAGAAATGATAGAGTGGAATGAAATGCTACATAAACAACGAGAGAGAGAGAGAGAGAGTTTGAGTCGGTCACCTGGTCTCCTTCCCACAGATTTTTTTTGTCTCAGTTCCCCATCTTCAAATAAATTCTATCTATAATGTTTTCTGCATGTGAAATTTATATATAGATAAATACTCTTTATATTTTTTAGACAAAAGGATCGACTTCTTTGTGACACATTTTTTTGGTCCCTTTTTTTGATTTAATATACTCGACGAATAGATCAACGTAATTCACCAGGAGACAATTTTACAAGTGTCTTTTTTTTCCTGTACACCTTGCAGTTTTTTTTGTAGAAATATAAAAAAATATTTATTATTTTTAAAAAAAAGAACAACGTGGAGAAATAAATGATGAAAATAATGGCATCAACAAATTACTCTACAATTTTCACTACAGTACAGTACAGCACACTACAAGTACAACGTAATTTTACCTATACTTTTTCTATTGTACATGAAATGAGAGTGGGATACCTAAGTATTAATGGTACTCTATTGGACTTGTTCTAATTGTCCATTTTCATTGAATTGTTTGCGGAGCGTGAGTCGTTTTTGTCGTAAAAGCCAGGTGACACACAATCCTAACTCAATATTTGCCCTAAGATTTAAGCTTAGGCTACTTACTGACCGACGGCTATATGGAATGGTTTCATACACACGAGACCAAAAAAAAAATTCCATGTATGAACAGTCACTGTAGTCAGACACATTACTCACCATTCGGTGAAAGAAAAGAAAGATGAAACCTGGCTAGCTCTTTTAGGGAACTTGTTTGTAATCGAAGGACTGAATGAGACTTTTTGGCCAGGGGTAATTTATTGGTTGAGAGAGAAAGAGAGAGAGAGAGAGAAAAGAAAAGAATAGAAGAGCCTACCTGCGTTTGCGTCCCATCGCCCGTAATTTTTCTAATAAGAGAGAGAGAGAGAGAGAGAGTACATGTGTATGGAGAGAGAGGCAATATATTAGATATAGATGTGCCGTCTAAAGTGAATACAGAAGAATCTATATGGAAATGTGTATAGTTGTATATTTGAGTTTTTTTTGATGATGATCAAGCCCTCCATTTGCCTATGCTACCGGAACTTTGCCAAAAGATATAGAAACTGGGAGTCATGAGATGAGAGTAATATCTTAATTTCCTGGCCCATGGAGCCAACTTGTGCTGACCTATTTTAATACCCAATCCTGTATGGATTATAATAAATAAAATTGAAAACCAAGTAGTCCTAAGTAGATGTGTGTGTTACACAGACACACACACACACAGAGACAGGGTTTACTGTTTTGGCTAAGGCATATGAAGATTTTCTTTTTGGTATATTATTTGAAGCCTAAAATTTGGCTATACATGTAGAGACCATGGAATATTTATACTACCTGAAATACCTGACTTAAATCTAGCGATAAATGGGAGAGAATAGAAAAGTTGTGTAGGAAGGAAGATTATGGCTAGATTCATAGATTGGAACAGAAAGAGGGGAAAGAAGTGAATAGACAGATCACATAAAGGGCTACATAGACCCCAGCACAAAAGGCAAACAGATCTCGTACCGCCATGTAAAGTTTCAATGATACACACACACACACACACAAGCTATACATGTATCTTATATTGCATTATTGGAGACTATTCATATGAGAGCTTAAGCCTTTTTCTCTCTGTGTATCCTCTTCCATTCCCGTATTTTATGTCTGGCTAGGCATAAGCGAGAGAGAGAGAGAGGGAGGTGGAAAAAGAGGAGGCCAGGAAAAGCACCTGGTTGTTGCATTTCAATCGACCAAAAAGATATACGGATCATCCGTTTGCAATCCGTTAGCAATAAAGTGAGCAGTTTCCAAAAATAAAGTGTGTGTGCTCCCCCGTTCTTTGAGCTGTTCTGAACGGCTCTGGACCACGGCCCATTCATTTCATCTTTATTTTCGCCTCTCCTTATTATTGCCACCAAAGTAAAATACCATGGAGGAGTCACACAGGGAGAGCTTTTACTCCTTCTCCTTCTAGTTTTGTGCCCTCTTTCATGCTTGAACATATATTGATTGTCAATTCTTTTGCCGAGGTCATTAAACACAAATTTACGGACCCCATGTGTGTGTGTGTTGGCTTTAAAAAAAAATTTCTTTCTTTTTTTTATATTTATTTATTTTCAACCAACGTTCAAGTATATTTTTATACTTTAATTACAGTGTGAAGGTACATAATTGTAGATAATATATTATTATTTTTTTTTTAAAAAAAAAACTTGTTTCAAAGTCCATGTTATCTACAATAAATGAGACAGTCTTTATTCAATTAAGAAAAAAAGGGGTCGCTTGACAAGGAGTTGATGAGGTGCAGTAAATGTCACAGTCAATGAAATTAATTAATATCAACATGTTCACTCTGTTCCCTTCACTTAATTATCTAAAACAAAGTAAAATTTTTTTTTTTATCTTTCTATTTTTCTTCTACAACTCTCCCCTCATAATGCAATCCACGTGTAACAATTAAGAAGAGAATTTTTATGATCTTTTTCTCAAACTATGCAATTACATGGTTGACGTGGAGAGGATAGGAAACAAATTTGATTTTTTTTTCTTTCATACAAATCCACACCATGGAACATTATCCTTGTAAACCTGAGCAGAGCAGGAGTCTCTCTCTCTATATATATATATATGTAATATATATAATATTTGACTATATAAAGTTTTGCAAAGTGTAGAAGGTTTGAGATTGATGTTATCATAGAAGTTGGAGAGAGAGAGAGAGAGAGAGAGAGAGATGTAGCCAGTACATACTCGTAGTGATATGAATAAGAAGCATAAGGCATTAAATTTCGGTGCAGGTGTTCATCGCATTAGAGACTGTAAAGAGAAATGTGGAGTGGTGGAATCTCTCTGGTGGCTCTCGTCGTTTTGGCAGACGACCTGAGTGCTACGTTAGCAAAATAGAGAATAGACAAGAATGAAAAGCAGAGTAGTAGAAAAAAACGAGGTGGTAGTACTCTGTGTGTGTGTGTGTGTTGCTGCAATATATGGGATGATCTGGCTTTGGGTGTTGATCTGCTCTTTTCCTAGTTTGCTTCTCTCTCTAAATATATTTCTCTGTAAGTTAGCTCCTTGTTGGTTGATTCAAGGGAACGTGAGAGTCAAAGTCAAAAGAGGGATAGGTAAAATATATAAAATGGATTCAAGGTTTCCTCGTCAGCACAGTCTACACTCCACAGCCTACAATCTACTTGGTACAGATATATAGCCATAGCACTCAAATCACACTCAGAGACTGGCATAAGGTATGGTTTAGCAATGGAGGATTGGAAAGTGAGTGGATGGAAGTGAGGGGGAGGGGGAGGGGGGAACGAAGAGTCATCCGCATGCTACCATGGGCAGGTACATCCACTAACTACGGAATAAAAATGCTATTCGACTTGACGGGAAAGAAATCTCGATAAAAGTTTGCTCAACTTGTGTGTGAGACATGAAGGGGATGTCGTCTATGTACGCCTCTTCTCAGAGTTGTATCAGCAGTGATGGAAAAAGACTTGAGCTCTTAACTCCATTGGCTTCCTGACTTCTTTTTTTTCTTCTTTTTTTTCGTGTCCTCTACCTTCTCTCATACACCAGGCCCTACTCTTGTTCACGGAAACACTTTCCTCCCAGTTAGTTTTTCACCTCACTTGTGTGTGTGTGTGTGAATTATGATTCCGGCAAGTCGTATTAGGCAAGTGATGAGATTGAAAATAATAGCCATGGTGATGCCAGATTAATTCTTTGAGTGGGACGACAAAAAGAGAGACGTAGAGAGGAACTTTACTAGTATATGCATGAGCCTGTGTGTACTATATAGATGTGTAACTTATGAATTTTTTGGATGGTTGTACGAAGCTAATGTAGGAAGGAAGGTAGGTTAGGTAACGTCTCGTTTTGTAAGAAATATGTATGAGTAGTAGATTTTTGGGGGAGAAGTCGTCTCCCCATATGTTTTTCTTACCTTCCTACTTATGTATGCAAGCCACCATTCACTTGACATATATAGCGTCACAGTCTCTCTCTCTCTCGTTCTAAATGTGTTTTCCCGACTCATATGTCTCTGCTTCTCTCTCTCTCTCTCATAGTCACCTCTAGGTTCCATATGGTGCGCCTTAAACTAGCTTTAAGCATTCCCTCTTCTGTTGTGTCGTTCAATACTCACGTCATTACTTTGCCGTGTTGTTGTTGTTGCTCCAGCTCACTCCCGCGCTCCTTTCCATCTTACTCCCAAAGTTGACTATGTTTGTGTGTATGTTGTATGTCTCTCTCTCTCTCCCTGACGATTCACGATTACGTGTGTGCAAGTAAAAACCGAGTTTGGAGTTGAAAAATATCTTTCCTTCATGGCAAAATATGAATTGACGAGGCACCTGCAAAAATACTTGAAGCGAAGTGCAGCTGTGACAAAACAGCAGAGAGAAAAGTGTGAAGTTTTTGGGAAGGAAAAAGGAAAGGAAGGATGGATGAGGATCCTACGGCCGTAGGTGCTCACATATGCGTAGCTCTCTCTCTCTTCTCTGTGTGTATGTACAGTTTGAATGAATGAACACAGAGTGAGAGTAATGCTATTTCGTTGTGGGTTTTGCTTTCATACGAGTACCTCCAGATACAGATATATATGTAGGTTCAAAAAAAGGGGGAGAGGTGTGTAAAAATCCAAGAGGTAAGATTGTTGGATAGGCTCTAAGGAGGGGAGTCGGCAGTCTGAAAATGTTCTGGAGAATATCTTTGCGCTCCTTCTCTCATATAAAATATGCTTACAAAAGGTTGATTTGTGAATGACTAGTATGTCTGATCGTGACAAGGCTGTAACATCAACCCAGCAAGGTTTCCCCACACATACACACATATATATACACAACTTTGACGTCCTGTTTGAGGTTAGTCGAGAAGGATGAAGACGAACAAGAAGAATAAAAAAAGAGATTGAATTTTCCACAGGATTTATTTGCTACCTTAAAGTTAAACATTTACCTGATCTCTCTCTCTCTCTTGGTTTTTTCTCTTGATCTCTCCCGTTTCTGGTTGGGTAGGAAAAAAGGGTCTCGGCACTTGTTGTGTGAATAAAACGAGGTAGATTGCATGATTTCATTTTTTTGTTGAGAGAGAGAGAGAAAGAGTTGTTCAGTAGTATAAGGAGCGCATTTGGTTATAAAGTGTATGGTTGTCTCCTTATATAAAATATATTTAGCAATATAAAGTGAGTCTATATTCTCAACTGTCTTTGAATTGCCAATAGATATAAATATATGGAAAAGGAACTGGAGTAAAGTGTAGTGAATTGATAGTGACTTGTGAATAGGGAGTATTACTGGGACGAATGGTACTATTCAATGCTGCGGGAAAGATCTATGAGCCGTGTGAATAGGAGGTTAGGTTTCTCTCTTACGCTTCGGCAAGTGTATCGATGCCTAGAATTGGGTAAGTTTGGCCTCAAACGATTCCTACTTTGTGCTTGATTTAAACGTGTTTTCTACATGTACACCAAAACTATTCATGATTTTCAATACTCTAGTCCCCACATTTTATATATAACATTACATATTACATTACATATACCTTCAGTCTTTTCCCTCTGTATATTCATACCCAATTACCATTATAAATTTTGAATCATGTACCTAACTTGCATCCCCCCCATTTTTTTGGTCGATATTTTAATGCCAATCTATGTATACACATAACAGACAGACATGTTGATGGTTATATTGCACAAGGTGAATGTGTCTTGGTGATGAATGGCAGATTGAGTATGGAGTATATGAGAGAGTTGGATTTTATTTTAATTCAACTTTTCAACTGTCAACCCAGTCACACTGAGGTGATCAAATATAATCATTACACTCAATTCAATATTTTACTATATTTAAATATTTCTATATTTATTTTTTTCTTTCTAAATTTAATTCTACTAAATTATTCCCTATCTCTAATTCAATTTGTACAAAATTTATAAAAAAAAAAAACTTTATTTAACTACACATAACACAATTTAAAGGTGATGATAGAGTTAAAAGTTTAAATTTTATGTTGGATTTTTTTTTGGTGTGATGGGGGAAAGTATATAATAAAAGAATATAAATTGTGGGAATTTGAACACTGGTATAAATAAAAGGGAGAGAATGGTTTTTTTTGGGGGGGGGAGGGGAAGAAGCCCAAAGAAAGAGAGAGAGAGAGAGGGGGGGGGGGGTTTAGATGTGAAACTATGGAGTAAAATATGTTCGATGGTCGAATCTAAATGAGAGGGGAAAGGATGGGAAGGTGACGTCCAAGGAAGGAGGGAAAAGCTTTGAGGATGTGTAAGGCGAGATAATTGGAACGGAATAGTTGTCTATGTGCTCTGAATAATATTACCAAGAATTTCATGTGGACGAGTAGCTACGTGGAAGGTTGAGCGATGGAGGACCAAAAGAGCGTAACACATTGTAGTGCGTATCTGTAAGAAAAGGTAGTGGGCTATACACATGGCAAAGGGAGACTCCACACACAGATATACCCGGGTAGGAGAGAAGAGCATGATTATAAGAAAAAAAAGAGGAATAAGTTATGTAGCTATAGGCGTCCAGTTTTAACATGATGGTCTCAGCAATTCTATGTCCGTTTAATGGATTCCTTTGGGATGGTGTCAGACAGACAAGAGAGAGAGAGAGAGAGCAGAGATGAAGGGATGTAGATGTTGTGTGTATGTGTATGGGTTGTATGTAAAGACGGGTAGGGATGATGGTGATGGCAAGTTGAGTTTTCGGGTTTTTCGTTGATGAAATAAAAGGTGGGGAAAGAGAGAGAGTTGAGAGTTGTAGTTGTGTACGTACGTCTGGGCAATCTTGGTGGTGGTGGTTGATGCCAGCAGTCATGCGGGTTCAAAAGGAAAAAGCAAGACCCCTTCTTGTGCTTATATTATGTATACATGTACAAGAGGGAGAGAATAGTGTGTGTGTGTACGGTATGTGTTTTGCAAGGTAAAAGGAAAAAGAGAGGGGCAAGTCTTTGGGGCAATCCTCATATGCTCAAGCCCCGAGAATCAATACGTCTATTCGTCATTTACCTTCCTTCCTCCTACCTTAGGGGAGTAGATAGATGCACTGCAACTTGCATGCTTTTGTGTGTGTGTGTGTGCATCCCGTCTCTCTCTATGTATCTAATACCAAAATATAATCTATAGTCACGTCAAACTATCCAAGAGAGAGAGAACATGCCGGTGCGAGAAGCTGGGAGAAAGGGGGAAGGCCGTCAGACTTGGTGTAGAGAAAGTGAGTGAAGAGAAAGAAAGACGTTGCCTAACATTACATATGATATTATACATTGGCTCCTTTAGTGAAGGCCAACACCTTGCCTATTTTCCATTGAGTGCTACCTGTGTCGAGTCTTTGATGTTGATTCTACTTTCACTTCAACTTCTCTCTTTCTCTCGCTGATGAATGATCAGATCCCATTGACGTTCCCTTGAAATTTTCAAGCTATACTTTCTCTCTTTCTCTCTTACCACCATCACCGCCACAGACACTTTTCCTTTTCTATAAAGAGAATTTCTCATACTCTTTTCTCCCCATACCATACCATGGCAATGTTACATGGTATGGCCATAGTAACGACATACAACACATCGCCCAGTATTGTATGTAGCCAATCAAAGTACACCAAAGTCTTTCTTTACCCCTCTCCATGGCCTCCCTCCCCCGTATCTGTCTCTGTCTATACTAGTCAATGCTATGATATATGTTCTCCCTCTCTCTCTCTCCATGTATATATGTATTGTATAGTATGCAATCCACTGGTCCTCCTCTATGTTGTTACTCACTTTTGCACTGTGCATTTTTAGTATTGGCACACTACGAAAACTACAATTCTTAGTATTCAATTCATGTGCTGGCAGAGAAGGAATAGGGAAAGCCAGAGAGAGAGAGAGAAACAAGTTATGCTCATGTTACCTTCCCTAGCCACTCTCTCTCTCTCTCTTGTAGTCTATTCTATGTGTATATAGCATACTATATTTTTTCAATAGATCCCTGTACATTTGATTACTATGAACCTAACTCATGCTGTCAATCTGGATGGACATTGCTTTGATCAGAAATTCTTGGCTCTGTATATATCCAATATAAAAAGAAGAAGAGAGAGAGAGGACTTTTTTTATATAAGAGTTATATTTATACTACCTTGTCTTACCTATATACATGTATATATATATATATCAACTCACAAAGCTCATCTTGTAGTGTAGTGTATGATTGTACGTGAATCTTATTTTTATTCTTGTCGCAAGCTACAACCTGAAATTGAGGCAAAATATAACAACTGAGTATTCTTTTTCTTGTTACAGGTCCTGAACTCCTGGGCATTGATGGTTCCCCGGGTACGGAGATATATTTTTTTTTCTTCTTTTTCTTTATTATTTTCCCTTGTTGATTGATTTGTACTATACTTTCTTTTATATATCTAAGTATATAAGTCTATATATATTTGCATACACAAGCATAAGAAAGTGGAAGACCACAAAAAAGGATGGAAATATTGGAGGTATTGGTATGGTATTCATATATAAAAGACAGTTGGAGTATTGCAACGTGTTTTGTTTGTCTAAGAGTGCAAATCGGTCTTGCCATTATTTCCAACGGCTCATGTTTACTAAATTGTATCGCCTTGTAAATCTTCACTTAATGGAATATTATGGTTAGCTCTCGACACTGATGCATGATCCGAGTTGTGTGACATTTTGTTTCTTTCAAGACCACGTCAACAGGAGGGGACGGAGAGAGGGAGTGTAGAGGGAAAGAGATAAATATATTTGGCATCTTGAGGCGAATTCCTAAAAGCATCTTCAAAAAAGTTACAAAATGTTCTTCCGCTCTTTCTTCTCTCTCTCTCACTCTGTGGACAAATACCTTATGGGTTTTATATTCATTTTCTTATTCTATACATATATAGACTGGATGTAACCAACTTGCAAAAATTTAAGCATAAGAGCTAGTCTAGTAGTAGTGGGGAAAATATATATGAAACATTTTCTAAGATAAATAGAAAGTAGGGGAAAATGTTAGATGAGAAGTTTGAGTCACATTGAAATTGGTCACGAAATCTCATCTCCTATAGTTTATATGTAGTGGAAGATAGTTGATGATAATGCCTGTCTCTCCATATATTTTTTTCTCTCTCTCTCCTTGTAAAACATGTTATGACAGAGAGATCAAGTTTTTTTTAGTATATCTTTTAGAATGTGACCATGGTTCAAATGACAATGGAGAAGGCTGTACTATCAATACTTGTATCATCTCAATAATATAGTCATCAGTCACATATAACACAACATTATATAACTGAAAAAAGTAGATAAAATTTATATGGTACTCCCAAGTAGTACAAGAAAAAAATAACAAGTAAGTGAAATGTGATTATTACATGTAATTTGTTTTCCACTATTTTTCTATCTTGTAAATCATGTTTTTCTACCAGTCTCTGTGTCCATTCGTTGTGGAGTACAATGGATTCATCCCAAAGGATAAATTGAAGGAGGTTGGGTATTAGAGGGAGAGACTATAAAAAGAGAAGAGTATGGAGTTTGTGTGTGTGTGTGTGAAAGTTGTTGGTATAGTATTGATTTTGCGAGGTGCGAATAACATGGGGTGCGTCACCTGTTTAACACTTTCGCCTCTCGACTCCCAATCAAGACTTTCTTCTCATCCGTAGGGAATGCCTATACTCCCCCCCATGTACATGTAGTATACCAAACAACTTATGAGAGAGCTACCTTTTGCCAAAGTTATATCATACAATGTAAGCAGAGTTCTTGAGTCTAGCAGGGAGCGATGTAATGGTAGTAGAGTAGGAGGCACAGTAGAACTTCACCTCATCTCACCTCCATTTGGTCTAGCCAAGTTTTCTTCTCTCGTTGATCGTGTTCAATATAAATGCATACATATTATTGTATAGACACACTAAAAGTTATGGCTGTATAACACGAATTCAACTCGAGTTTTTGTTGATAGGCTCAATCTATATCTGTATATATGTATGTATGCTACCTGAATTGCTCTCCTGCTGCAGAGGCAGAGGCAGAGCCACACATATTTCCTTCGTTTGTATTATTTGTACTGAAGAAACATTCTGTATGTATGTGTGAGTGTGTCGTCGTGTAATCTTCTTTCTCCGTCTCTCTCTCTCCCTCCTACGATGGAAGTAGTAGAGAGTTGTGAGATGTGCCTATTTGGAAAAGTGTAAGCTGTGTAGACGTATTGAGTGTGTAAGAATTCCCCTTCCGTGCCTTCAGGTAAAAGACGCTTTCATTACTTTGCCACTTTTCACCAAGTGTGCCTTAATGATAGTAGACAGGCTATAGGTACATATTGGTCTACTTAAGGCTGGATAAAAGAGTATTTTTCCTATTTCCCATCTTTCTCTCTCCCTCTCTCTCTCTGTCTCTTTGGTTGTTCGTACATAGAAGAATATTACAGTGGAGGGGAAACCAACTTGTGAATGTTTTGATAGCATGCCTATTTTTCTATCCATTCTAGTGTAAGGCACCACAGTGAATTGTGTACATTTTTTTTGAAAGGATACAGAGTCTACGTACATACAAAAGAGAGAGAGAGAACAAGAGGGATGGATTTCGATTGTAACTCATGTGCGTGTGTGTATTGTGTGATCTCTGCCTTTACACCTCATGTATCACATGTTAACTAGCATACAAAGTTTTGGCACGGCTGCCGAATATTTCACCTGAATTTATCAATAAAAAAAGAGCAAAGTCACATGCATCGTAGCAAAAGTTGGACTTGGTCCCTTTTGTGTATATCACTAATATAAAAAATATATATCAGTTTGTATAATTTCGTAGATATATATATTTTTTGACTCCGGTTGTATCCTCCTCATTCTCATCTTCTCTCTCTCTTTCTTGATGATGTAAGAATGTTGTCGGTACAATGGGGATGACTGTGACTGTGACTGTTATTACTTTGTCTTTGAGGGTTTTTTTTGAGGTGGAATTGGAGCGCTATACATGTATAAGACGCCATGTATGCCATCAGGTCGTTCATCGACTTCATTGAATTAAGTTTGACGTGACCAAAATACTCGAATACTCGACGTTTATTTGTCTTTCACAAACATGCCAAGTTATTTTCATCTTCCATTCCTCCTCCTAGCTATACAGATACACCTTTCAAAATAAATAGGAAATCAAATTAAGATTTTGACATGGATTTACCATTAACCTTATTTTGTTTGGCGGGTCGTTATTACTTGAAAAATCTCCTTGGGTCACATTGATTCATACACAAAGTTTTTTTTCCTCTTTCCCCTTTAACACTTCTTTAAATATCTGTAGTACAGATACTCGTATCATATCGTATAGGAAATAGGAATAATGGGGAGGTGTACATGTCGGCCATTATTTTTAATTTGAATTATTTCCCTCAACTTTTATTTAGTTTTTTCTCTCTCTCTTGCTCATATACTTGTACAACTCCTCCTCATTTCTCGGGGTATATAGAATATTGTATTTATTGTGAATATGTGTGTGATTTACATAGAAGATGGCTGGTAGAGTGGAGAGACGAGGTTAGGGACTGGGTGGATAATGTGGAAAGTAAGAAAGTTGTGGCAGTCATGCAGAGTCAAGGCAATTTAATTTTATCGGAATTGTAATGACATTGGTAGTGTTTCGGTTGCATTTCACGGAGGTTGGTTGAATTCAAATTTTCCGCAAATTGAAGCATCATTGAGACGTTGAGCTAATAAGATTTCTGGCTTGAGAGAGTCTCTCTCAAACTGAACCTGTTGTTCTCTCTCTCTCTCTCTCTCTCTTCATAACGACGAAGACTCCTTCAGCTTACTAAGGTCCCTCTTTATAGAGTGCAGTCGAATGGGAGGTTAGCATTCATTTTCATTTGTCATGCATATTGATTACTTCATTTCCATCCAACACTTTGAACTCTCCTCCTCCTCAAACTTGATCCTTCAGCATTACTTTTTTTCTCTACTTTTTTGCTTAAAGGACATTTCATTTACAAACTACCTCAAAGTCCAAGTCCCAAGTACATAATTCACGAGCTCTTATTTTCATTTTAAAAATATAATTTTGAATTAAGTTTAAACTTAATTTTCTGCATTTTGTCATATAAAAACAATTTTGGAATGAATTTTAATTAATTTTTTTTCTTTCTCACCTACAATACAAATGTTCAATACAAATACCTCTGAATATTAATTTTCATATAAAAAAATACGTGCATGATTAAATTACAAGTAAGTTTTTATTTGTGACTGTGCAATTTTACAGAGGGAAAAACATGCTAAAATTTATGTACATAAATTATTAGTATTACAAAATAGAAAAGAATTTGAAGACGCGGAACATTTCCAAGAGAAATACATAATTGTCAGAGATGAGGAAGACTGGAATGTCGAATGCTTTTAATATTAGACAATGTTGTAGTTTGTATGTGTGTATTTATGTGTCGACTAGAGAGATATAACAGAAAAAAAGTAGTTGTCTTTCAAATGTGAATTTAACATGTAGTGCTTATTACAAATAAAAAGTGTAGGGTCTAGTACATTTTTTTTTATTGTACATCATGCTAAATAACATTAACTTGGCACAACCCACGTACTACTATTTAGTACGTTTATTATGTACAATGTTGTAGAGTTTCCATGTTATGGAAATAGAGATCAAGTATATATGTAAAAGAAGTAGACTCTCTGTATTAATGTTTTGAGACTAAAACTCACCTAAAAACTTTATACATGTGTTTCATCTGTACTTGTACTATATATCTGTATCCAACTAATATTATGAATTTTGAAACAAAGTACAAACGGAGGATAGGTCAAAGTCTGGACGGAGATTGTAGAATGGAAAAGGAGAGAGAGAGAAACAGAAAGGGAATACAAAAGATCAAACTGATTTTATCTATGAGAGAGAGAGAGAGAGAGAGAGTAGAGCTTTGAGTTTTGGAACCGAAAAAGACGACGAGAAGGAGGATGATGATGATGAGGGTAGATTTGAAGAGGGAGAAAAGTAAGTAGTAGTAGTAGTAAAGTAGTTATCTAATGAATTATTTAACTCCTTAAAAGGTGGCAGGCCTTCCAATAAGCATGAACTATAAACTAGAGATGTAATTAATTCTGATCCTCCTCCCCGTCCTGTTTCCTCTTCTTTTGGGTTATATATGGCCATCAACAACTTACATACATATTTTTGTATTTTATATATATAGAGTCTTACCTTCATTTTCCCCTCCGCCTCTGCTTCTACCTCTCCCTCCTCTTTCTCTTTCCAAATCTGCTTTTCAAATTGTAGAGTCAAAAGTATCAAGGGACATTTCTCGGAATCTCTGACTCTTTCCCCCTCCTCTCTCTCTCTCCCTTTCTTCTCTCCTTCTTCATTTGAATGATGTTGAAAGGTGCAAATAATTATTATAGAGTAATCTCAAAGTTTGAATTGATAATTTAAGTGCTTATGTAAGATAATTCTATACATGTACCACATCATGTATGTACATTTATTTACACATCCACACAATTCTAAACTCCAGGAGGTAGACATGAAAATGCTGAGTCAGACTCTCATTTCATGGCTGGTCCTCATTTCCTGTTTTATATTATACATTATTAATAATTAATTAAACATGAAATGATTACGTGGTCATCCATAAAGAGCGTCGTTTTGTCTATTTTTATAACTTTTTCATATTATGTAGATTCCACCTCCACAATTTGTACACATTTTTTTTAAAAAAAGTTCATTGATTGCCTCTCTCTCAAAATTTAAATTTTTGTCTTGGTCAGACTCTAAGGCTACAAATTTTAGTGTTATGAATATATAAGTATATATATGGACAAGAGGATTTTGCACAAGTTTATAATTCAATATATGACAAGACTTAATGAAGGCATTGGTCCAGCCAGCGTTAAATTTAATAATGATGGGGGCTTTCCTATAGACTACATATATACTTACAGTATATATGGGAGATACATGTACATGGTGGTTATACGTGTTGGTAATTTAGTGGATCATGTGGATCGATGTAAAATTTTGTTGAAATGTGTACGTCAGTGCGCGTCAGCACGTGTGGAAGAATTGGTGGAGGAACAAAGTAAAATAAATCTAATTTGCATAGTTGAATTTACTCGTGTACAAATTCTCTGCACTCTTTTTTCCTCTCTTCCCCTTCTTTTGTCTCTGTTGGTTAGTTTTTGTGTACGTTGTCATTGGTTGTAGTGTGTGGAGGCAAGATAATTGATCACTGCATTTAAACTTTCCCTGTTCTTTCCCATTTACGAGGAGCTAATGAAAGTCTACATGTACAGTAAAGGCAAAGTCCTGCAAATGATGCACACTCACTCTCTCTCTCTCTCTCTCTTGTACAAAAACTAGTGGAATGAAATCAAGAGGAAGATTCTCTCAGAGTTACAGAATCAGTCAATGAGTCCGTCCATGTAGGCTCACCTACATCCATACAAATGAGAAAGACAAAGTCAAAGAGAGAGAGAGAGAGGTTGTGGAGAAAAAAAAATAAAGGAAATGTTAAAAAAAACCTTCCCCAGGATTCAACCATATGACATGAAATTCGATATGTGCGCAGGTGATCATTTCAGAAACATGTGTGTTCATTCTTTTGCTGTGTTTAGCTCTTATGCATTTCTCTTATTGATTATGCTTTGGCTCCTCTTGTCTGCCTTCTTTTTTTTTCTTCTTCCTCAAAAAAATATTTTTAATCACTCGAGTCTTGTTTAGTCCATGGAGTCAACAGTCGGCTGTCAATGATTGTGTGAAGATTAGAAAATTTTTTTTTACTAGCAAGTTAATTTATACTATAAAAATAACATTGTAAATTTTTTTAAACATGACAGTCAAAAGTTTTATATTCAATTAGAATATTTAAAATAAATTTTAGAAAAAAGATAGTAGTATGAATATCACACCAATTAGACATTCAACGAGTCATGTAATTTGTTTTGGAAGAGTGAGTAATGTATACAAATCACTTTGGTAAATTATTATTAAGTATAATTTCATTTAACTTTGTTGGTGGTTTCAAATGGTTGTGAGACTTGAACATATTGTAGTTGTCATCTTGAGATGATCTCTCCCCCAGAATTGAGAATAGTGTACACACACACATGCATGCATTGCATGTAAACTTACTAGTTGTTTTGTCTTTGTGTGTTGACTTTTTGTTGGGAGTATTGCACAATTTGAGACTTGGTGGGTCTAGAGCATGTACTACCTTATGTAATATGTATATTTAATACTCATCATTTATGTTTCCAAGTGATGCCAAAAAAAAGTGAGCAGATGTGACGTAAATAAGAGCAAATGGACTGATGAGGGAAATGAAACCAGGCACTTAGTTATTCAAAGCCAAACAATAATAATTTCAACTATGTTTTATATATACAGAGAGAAGGAAAGGCTTTTAAAAATATTTGATCTGCCAAGAAATAATACCTGGACTATTCAACTATTTGTTTTTTTTATTATTCACTTTAATGTAGTTGGGCTTTTAAAATAATATATCATACATTGTGACTGTCTCTCTATATAAAATCCCTTCCTCTAATTTCTTATCTACCATTACTCATGTTATCAACTTCTCTCTCTCTTTTCAATTACCAAGAAATCCAGGTTTTTGTATACATTATAAGACTACACGTACAAGGATTACAAGACGAGGAAAAAGTTTTCTATTAGAGTCATTCATTCATTACAATTTTAAACCCATTTGAAGTTTTTTTTCGAGGGTACGTACAAAAAGGAAAAGTTATGTCAGATACAATTAATCGACGCTCCCGTCATAAATTCAAACTAAATTATTTGTAGTAATGGGTTGCCAGTGGGTGAAATTGGATCTTTGGATTTTGTGTGATGGTAGATTTGAATACTATAGAGATAGAGGCTAAGTATCTTTAAATAAATAATAGGACATGAATTGAGTAGTGTAAGAGAGAACAGGAGAGAGAGAGAGAGGACTAATCCCTATGTATATACATGCAGTGTGGTTCCATGGATACCAAAAGACGTTGAGAAATGGTGGAAAAGGGTGCCAAAGAGAAATGTAGTAGGATTTTCACAGACAGAGAGAGAGAACGATAAGAGATCCTGGTTATTGCCTACCTACCTGAACGGACTCGTTCTCTATGCAGACATCCATGCATGTAGAAGAAGAATATTTCAGAATTGAAGACTACGTCTTCAACACGTTCCACTACTCTCTCCCTCTCTCTCTCTCTCTCTCCCTTATAAATTCATGCATGTAAGAAATTCTTGAAAATTGAATAGAAACTGGCATTAAGGAGGACAGAGGAGAAAAAAAGAGAAGAGGAAGAATATGAGCCATATACCAATAGGATATATTCTAAGTTATGCGAAAGGTAGGAGGTTATGCAAAAGGTTGAATTTGGAATATGCAAGTCTCAGACTCCGGCTCCAACAGAGAGTAAAGTTTGCCATTTGCTGCCAAAAGTTTCTTCTTCTTCTTTTAGTGAGAGAGGTGGTGGTGGTAGTAAAAGATTTTCTTTAGGAGTTCCCCCCCCCTCTCTCTTTTTTTCTCTCCTCTTCTTCATCTTCCATGGCATGGCATGGCATGGCTTCAATCCAACGCTCCTTTCTTCTTCATTATGCTTGAATTGCGATGTGGCTAATTACCAAGTGATTGATTTGTTAATGAAGAAGCCATCACCCATCGATTCCTTTACGCCCTTTACATTCTTTCTTCTCAATTTATCCACGAATGAATGAAACTTATCGCAGAGAAAAAAGCAGCGAGAGAGAGAGAGAGAGAGAGACTACAGAAAAAAAAGATTTTCTCAAAAAACTTTTTTTTTCTTTCTCAAATTTTAATATTACCCATGTGTGTGTGTGTGTGGGTGAAAATAGAAGGTGTGAAAATTAAAAAGTTTTTTTTTATACGGCTACTTTTCCTTTTTTCAATCCTTTTGATGAGAAAAACGTCTTATTCACAATTTTCTATATATGTATATGTATACAAAAAAGGGTATGTATTTGAATATTAAATTCTAGAATACTTGCTGGATATTGATCAGTTTTTTTCATGAGGTAGTAAAAAATTGTAACTCTCCCCCTCTTTTTTTTGTAAATGTCTGGATACTGTGTATGAGCATAATATCATGAAAGACTTTATTGTAGACAAACTAAGGTTGTTTTTTAATACGGCAAGGAAATAGAAATTTAGGAACACGTGTTGGTAGTAAATAGAGAGAGAGAGGAGATTTGATGAGGAATGGATGGAATCGATGACTGGAATAAAATAAAATATTTATTACATGATAATAGGATATTTATTCGACTTCCTAGTTAAAAGCCTTACCAATAAGTTGACTGTACAATAAAAATTTATAAAAGGATTCTCTCTCTCTCACTCTGGCTTGACCGTGGACATTGAAAAGAATTTCCACTTGGGTGTCACCGTTCCCTGGTACTTGTGAATTCTGTCTCTCTGTATGGATGACAGTTGAACTTGATCAAGAGAGAGAGAGAGTGCGTGTGTAAAAACGTCAAATAGACAACTATCAATTAGGAGAGAGCTCAGTTGTTGTATAGTAGCAGGGGGTCAATTTAGCTATTGGTACATTTAGAGAGAGACTAGGGAAAATGGAGAGAGAGAGAGAGAGATGAGGCAAAAAGGATGAGAGATAGTAATAGGTAGGAAATACAATCTACAACTTGCACGGCAGACGCATCATGGAGGAGTAGTGTACATGTGAAGATGATGATGAACGTCAAAAGGCAATTGTCGTTAATTAAAGTCAATTTAGGTGCTGCAGTGTCCTCCGTGGTGTCGGATGCCAAGTGGGAAAATTAAGACTAATTGATGGTTATGTTCAGGGCTTTTATCGTCTGGACCTTAATTTAATCTAAATATATAAAGCCATTCCTCTGCCTTATACCAACCGTCCTGAACAGTCACAGCAGCAGGAGAGAGAGAGAGTCGTCCTGTGTGTGTGTATTCACTTGATTGTACAGAAACTACTCCAAGTATAAGATGAGGAATTTTATTCACTATTTCCTATTAAACCTAACCTTTCAAGTGTGTGTGCTGTGCTGTGTGTGCTTGGTAATCCCATTAAATTCACCACAAAACCCTAACCAGAAGACCTGACTCACCGGTTGGTTGTCTGACATAAGGGTCACACTCTCACACTGTCTCTCTATTTTCTCTCGCCATTCTCAACAACAGATGAGATGATTTCCTCTCTCTCTTCTTTTTCAATGTTATTTTCTTGTTTGAACAAGGCGCAAGCGCTTATTAAGCTGGCAATAATGTCCTTTTAAAAACCTAATTAATTGACTTGTAATCGAAAATTTGTTTTTGTCAAACCTTCCTCCATTCTATTCGTATAAAAAAAGGTAATATAAAAAATTGTACAAATGAAATACACTTTTAAAAAAATTACATACAATTGAGGGTACTACAGACATAAAAATGAATATTTTTTATTTAATAATTTCCCATTATCCTCCAGTCTCCACATGAATTGAGTGTACTTTCTGTAAAAGTTGTGTCAAGTTCCAATTTTAATAGAGAGAGAAAAAAATGGTCAAGATTTAAAATGAAACTTTGTAAGGGGATGGCATTGAATTGTAAATTTGTATTGATGGAATATAATTTATCATAAAAATATTTTTATAAGCTGTAACTACAGACAAGGCTTGGGCATAAAAATGGACGTTGGCCTCACTACATTTTAAACACTTATTGCCAAATGAGGGAAGGGAGCATCAAGTTTTTTTGACTGATCATATGAGCTGATACTACAACCACCGCAAAAAAAGAGAGATTGTTACTCTCCTGCTTTGGGTAGATTGTCACATGATAAAAGATACAGCTAATGGTATTATTTACATATAGAAATATACGAGTTGTACATGTTATAAAGTACCCGTATGTACAACAATGTTTTACAATCTGGATTTGATATTGGATTCATTCCCTCTTCCTCATATGCACTTGGCTGTGTTGATGCACAGGAGAGGAGAAAAAAGTTTTGTTGTGTAAAAGTACATTCTAAAATTGGATGCATGGCGTACGTGGAGACTGTGGATGAAGAGATGCATTTTTGTCTAAAGGAAATGTGAAATAAGGGTCATTCATGTCATGGAGTAGAGGGCACAACTCATCTGACACAGGGGACATTTCCTTGCGACACGCGACGAAACGAACGACAAACGGGTTGATCTGTCCCTCTCTCTCTCTTGTATATGATAATGTAAGTTTTTGGGAAAGGGAAATATATGGAAAGTGTACACATTCAAGAGGAAGGTATAGTATCAAGTAGGCTCTCCTCTCATAGTAATGGAATATACATATTATTAGACAAAATGGGATTCACATTTTTTTCCCTTTCTCTATAATTCTATAGAGTTTTCGACCCCTCTTTCAAAGTCCCCTCTCTTTCTACTTTTTGGGATGAGAGAGAGAGTATGTCGGGGTACATGGCTGTAGTGGATTATATACATGATCCTGATTTTCAATCTGTACCAAGGGGTCCCTTCCTGAGTCCTGAGGATGAGGATGCGGATGGAGGAGATGGAGAGTGTACACTTTATCTACTTTTTCCCTTCGTACATGCTTGTATGAATACGAATTTTAGTAGGGAGAAATTGTAATGAGAATTCGTGGATGATCATCATCCTCACGTTGTGTATACCTTACCCGGCCCGGCATACACTCGAGTCTCGGAGAGCATCTCTTCATCTGAGTAACTGTTCTTCCTCTTTACAGTACCCCCAAAGGACAATGGGGACTGGGTAGTGCATGCATAATACCTTATCGTTTCAACTCAGCAGTTACCGTTTGCCAAACTCAATTAGATCCGCTCAGAGACCATTACTAAAACTACACACAACCTACATACCCCATTTTTTTGTGTGTCTCCTCCTACCACAATATTTACCTTTCTACTTTTCCAAAACTAGTCACAAAAATCAAATATCCTTCAAAAGTTTATTTTCTTCACAATTATTTTTCATACATAAATAATAAATTGTAAAAGTTTATCTTATTTTATTAAAAATTTGAATATTTCCTCTATGCTCCATGGATTCTACTGAAAGACTGAGTCATGAGAGGGGGAGAAAATAGGGATTAATTTGTTAAATGGGGGGAGAGGGATTTCATTTAATTTACTATTTAAACATAGTTTTGTCCAAAGTTTTTGGAAGGTGAATTGTGAGCCTATTGTCTTTTTAAAGACTTTAGCACCCGAATAATAGCTAAAGCCAGGGCCTCCCCTCTTTTTTCGTAACGTAAATGAAACCAGGTAAAAGTAAAGAGGAGTACATATTAGAGACTAGAGTGTGCTGGATAGGGTAGGGTGGAATAACAATAGAACCCACCTCAAAAGGGCCTCCTCACCTGGCCTCTTGCTTTTTTCCATCCCATTGAAATCCTCCCCCTTCTCTCTCTGTGGGATTGGATTTTCATATTTTTATACCTTACCTTTGTTCTCACGCATTCACGTGCAACCCCTGCACCTTTTCAATCTTTGATCAGACATAATTTCTCTCCTATTGTCCTCGTGTGAGTTCATGTCTACATATATAAAATATATATTATTATACTATTCCTCCTCCTTGTTTCCACGATGAGAGAGGGATCGAGATTTTTTTTGTATGTAATCGTATATATTTTATCATGTAGTGAGTTTTATGAAGTAAAAGATAAACTGACCGTTTAACTCGTACGCTTTTATTGTTAGTCAACTTGTGCTCATAAATTCAACGACATGTACCTACCGCTTTGTTATTATTTTTGCCTGTCCTATTTTATCCTCTACATATGTTAAGTATAGCCACTGTCATCCAGTATGTACACTAGTACACTTGAAAATCACCCTTGCTTGATTAAAATTTATTATTCCTCCAATACAAAAAATAAACAGGAATGACCGTTGACTTTGTCAAAAATTGTCAATTTATATGCAAATTTGTCATGCTAAAATTTCATCTCCTCTTTTTTTGAATAAAATTTCTCCAACTTTATATTTTCTATATGAATATGTAGTACTATTAGTTTAAAGGATATGGAGGGAGGGAAGATGGTTTTGAGGAAGCGGAAGTAGAAAATCGGAGATGGAGGTGAGAAAAAAGGAAGGGAAGGTGAGTCCCCCCAGTGCGTCGCCTCATACTCTAAAGAAGAAGTGGAGGAGAGTGGTGTGTGGGGAGGTGTAGTAGTTTTGTGTTATAAGTAGCAATGACTAGGTAATAATATAAGGGGGGAAGAGTTACATTACATCGTTGCGGACTTGAGACTTTATACTTAGAATCCTTTGGGAGTCGTTTTGGCCATTTTCTTTTTCGTCACAAGGCAAGAGCAAGACACGGGGAAAAAGGAGCTTGACTCTCTCTCTCTCCCTCTTTTTCTTGAGATTCTACAGAGAGAGAGAGAGAGAGAGAGTTTGTGTGTGTATGAGAGTGTAGAGATGCTTTCCATCTTCGTCATTGGCAAAGGAGGACCAATTCCCTTTGACAAGTATCTCCAAGTGGACTGATACCTAAAACCTACTTATTTTTTTCTACCCCGCCACAACGCATTGCCCTGTTCGCCTTCCTCAATCTTCTTCTTGTTCCTCTTGCGTCTTTTGAGTTGAGTGGCGGAGGCCTGGGGAAGCATCAATTTACCAAAGGAGCCACCAAACCAAACCAATATCCACTTTGATGTACTTATATTACGATGACTAGCTAGAGAAAGAAAATCTCTCACATCTTAACTTTTCCAAATCTCACTCTCTCTCTCTTTCTTTACAAATCCTTACATGCTCAGTCTCAGTCTATCACTTCAAAAGAACATGGTGGGTGTCAGACAGTTTTTATTCTTTGATTCTTCCAATTGTTGTTGTCCAATGAAATGATTTGTTGAGCAAAAGATAAACTTGCTCAATTGACAACTTATCATGTCTCATTATCCCGCTCTCTCTCTCTCTTTAACCCTTTCTTCTAATAAAAAAAAATATTGTAACAATTTTCAAACAAACTTCATATTTAAACAGAAAAATAAAATTACACTCCATTTTTTGAAGTCAAGGAACTTTAAAAAAAAGTCAAGGAACTGTCGCAAAAAAATTAAAATAAGGTATTTTTTCAGCAGGTACAAGTGTACAAACGTTTTATGTTTGAAATAAGAAGAAAAAATGTTAGACTACAATGAATGACATTGTATCAATATTCAGACCATTTATTATCAAAGGGATTTAGGAATTGTAAACAAAGAAGACAAACAAAATCCAATTTTCTGTATATTTCTTGTCCCTTTTTTGAGGAAGGTTAGTTTGAGTTGATTGGAAGCAGAGAGAGAGAGAGAGAGGATTTCAGTGGAAAAATATAAAATCCAAAAAATGGTATAAAGGATTTAGTCAAGTTCAAAGTCGAACGACCACCGACTTGACTAAGCATGGGATTGAAGGTGACTAATATTTTAGTATAGTTAAAATTATCCCACTTTGCTTATCAATGGAGTCTACCTTTGTACAGATGGAGGATACATGTGCTGAGATATTTAAGTTGAGGACAGAGGTACTCAATTGAATAAAAGTAGTTCAAATAGAGGTCAAGTCTTTTTCTAAGAATTAAATTAAGGTATATAAAAATAATAAGACACAAGAGAGGACATTCATTGAGTGAGAGAGACAACGAAAATCGTTATCTGAACCTATGACTCATCCACAGCGGTCAATGTTTACTCTTAAAAAAAGGTCAGGGTCCTACGCACACCGCTCATTCCAGTTTCCACCAAGTGGCACATGAGACTACAATTTTTCAAGAGTCTTGTTAATGTTAAGTTAACCTGGCACCTGTAAAGGAATATATAATCATCTTTATCTTTTATCTCTCTTCATGTTCTCTCAACGTCGTTCTACAAAAAATATTGTATATTTATATAAAATACTTATATATACTCTGGCTCGAACTTGCTGACTTTAGTCATATCAAGAATTTTCATCACACAACAAGAATATTTTTTTGTTTACTCTCCAAATACATTTTAAATGTGTGTTTTACATTAAATTTTCTTTCTAAAATATTCAGATAAAGTCAAGGAAACAAATTTATTGTTGGTTCAAATATTAATTTAGTTTGTGCTCCAAAGATTTTTTTTTTCGAAATACATTTAAATTTACAAGACTAGTAGAAGTACAATCGTGAATTGTTTTTTTATTATTAAATTGGATTCAAAAAAAGTTATTTTGAAAACCCGACTAAAATTCAATATTGAATTTTGACACAATAAGGATAATTCAGTGATAGGTAGTCAAACGTGTACAAATAAAAAAAGAACAAATGTCATCCAGTGTGCTTGTAAAGTGTAGGACGCAAAAGTTTATAAAGTGGAAAATTTTACAAAAATAAAATAAAAATAAATAAAAAGATCCAGACCAAGCAAGAAAAATAGAGACTAGCAATGTTGTCTAGATTGTGCAATGTCTATAGTATCGTCGAAGATTTCCGAAGAAGGAGAAGAAGCTCAGGTAAGATTTACGATATTGTGAAAGATGGATTAATTGGAATCTGTGTATACATGTATATATACAATACATGTATCAGAGAAGATGTTGCGTAATTTACTTTTTCGAGTTTGTCGATTGAATGAATGAAGGGGAAAAAAGTCAGAGTCTGTATTTTTTCTCTCTCTACCTTCCAACTTTGTCTTGTTCCTTTTTTTTGGGAGAAGTGAGAGTGGCGAATTTCATGAATAAATTAAGTTGAACACCCCACCATAAATGTGAATGAGGTACGTATTGGAATCGGTAAGAAGCAAAAAAAAAAAGAAGTAGAGGCTCCACCATATCATTTCTTGTACCAAAGTGTACAACAGAGTACAAAGATAGGAGAGTTGAGACGATGAGGAAATTTCGATTTATATATCTATATATAAATAGAATAGAAAAGAGAAAAAAAAGACAGAGAATCTTAGGGGAGACAACACCTTTCCTATTTATTTTTGAGCTTGAGAGTTGATCTCTTCAAGAGAGAGAGAGAGACTGAGGTGGGTATAGTGTCATGCACTTACGTTGGCTCTCCTGGTTTTTCCGGCGGATCAGCACGAACAAATGGGCGGGTTGGAATGGGAGAGACTCAAGGAAGAGAGTTTTTCCCTCTCTTCCTTGGTATGTATCTCTACATGTACACTGTCAAGACTTGTATAGTTCATCATGTGAAGTATAAAATCTTGTACATATGAGAGAGAGAGAGAGAGATGTGATGAGATAGATATATGAGAATGGAGAAGAGGGAGGAAATCATGGTATAGGGATGTGACATGAACTGCATTGACTCGTTCCTTGTTCCTTTTATCTCTCCGCTCTCAGAGGACGCACTTTTTACGATTCATTTTGCATAATACTCCAGATAAATGTCGTTTATTGAAGCTCAATATAAATAGACACACACACAGTCTGTATTTCTACCTCCGTATCTGTATAGAGATGGACTACCTTCCCTATTGTTCCCCCCATAAGAAAGAAAAGAAAAGCTGGGAGAGAGAAAGAGGGGATGGATTTACGGACATTATAGACTCCTCCATACTAACTCTTCCTCCTTTCTACACCAAGGAGAAAATGTATTTACTATGTAGGCACAAAAGAGAGAGAGAGAGAAAGCTTTGGGTAGTAAAAAATCCCTTCAAGTCACTCCCCACTTGAACATGTAAAAGGACTGACTCTCTTCCACCTCAACTGGGAAGTTTTACAGCATTGGTTTATAAACAATTACTTAATAATCTTTTAATTTTAACTTCTTCCTTTTTTATTACACATCAATTCATTACACTTTGCCATCCTCCCCATTTTCTCCCATTGTAAACTTTTAAACTTATTCTCCCTCCTACTGTCCTTTTTTTATTCTCCAGACAAAATGGCTACTGTCAGGTATGGGAATGTTGAAAGAAATGTGTACAATACGGACTATGAAAAATGTTTGATTTTTTTTTGCTGCTCTTTCTCTCCTCCAGTTTCTGGTAATGAGATGACTATTGAATGAATTTTTGAGGTTATGGTGATGGGAGTGTGGGTGTGTAAAAAAAGAGGGAGGGAGGGGAGGGAGGGAAATTGAGATTCATGGAAGCATCTTGGGAATTAATTTTGGCAATGAGATACAAAGTCGTTTTGCGGATGGTTCTTGTTGATATCAAGGAGCATGTCTAACTAGATAGATAGATAGGTAGATGTAGATTGGGGAGGTAAGGGAAAGAGAATAAGGTGGAATAATATGTGAGTGCACGTATGAGGATAGACATAAGAGTTTATCTTGATGTGAAATCAGTTCATTTCCCTTGGAAATTGAGAAAGAGGGAGGTAGACACACAAGACAAGACAAGAAGGAAAAACCGAGTTGCGATGAAGGAGCCACCGTTTCTGATAACTACACATATGTACCTCCCATATAACACACACAGTGTACAGTGTACACACAAACTAGTAAAAGGAGACAGAGGGTGTTTATGCACAAGAATCAGGAATAAGAATAGAGGATGATATTGTATACAAGTGGAGGTAGGGGAATAGACTCTCTCTCTTTTACCTAGCAAAATAAAATGTTGGGAGGGGAAAAAGCGTGTGGCGTCTTTTGTTCGAACGTATTTTTTTCGAATGCCACTAAGCTGCACTATGTTCGAAACATTTTGTTCGAATAACAT
>JAQIVZ010001160.1:0-39291 GCA_034700945.1 Arrhopalites spinosus
TCCTTTTTAATCTTTTAACATGGTAAAGTTGGGGAAATTGTCCCCGTTCACTCCCATATACTTTGGAAAAATTCACCGTGTACATATTATTACAAACTTTCGTGTTCCAAAAAAACCGAACATTTTTGTAGTTAGTAGTAGTAGTACGTACAGAGCGGAGCGTCGATTGGAGATTTTTTGAAATATTTTTTAAGATGATAGAGAGAAGATATCAGTCAATTGGTCAAGTTTGACTTTCCTTAGGATGTCAAGGGAGGTAAAAAGGGGGGGGGGAGGGGAATTGTTTGAAATGGGGGAATCAACATCGGATTTCTTCATCTGATCTGTCTTTTTTCATACCAACGTTAGCATAGGGTGCTCGAGCTGTTTTATTCAATGTTGACGGAATGAGTGTCAGTCCTATATTTCCATTTCGTTCTGTTTCAGAAAAAACAATAATAAATTAATTTTGAATAATAATTAATTAAATAAGACTTATAAATAAAAAGTTACCATTATGCTTCCTAGAAACAATAGAGGAAGGATAAGTTTCAGTCGGGGCTTGAACTTCAAGTACAGCGTCATCATCATCATCTAACAAAGTTGACGTTGATTGAGATTCAGGTAGTGGCACTGCTGTTGGTGATGAGACTGCCGAGTCTGCGGCTGCAGTTGCTGATGAAGTTAAAGCATAATGTGTCAATGGAATTAAATAGTCTGCCGTCGATGAATTGGGTGACGTCGGCTCTGTACCCATTGACCTGCCACAAATTTAATTTTAAAAAATCAATATTTAATTACAAACTTGAAATTTTTCATTTTTTTATTTATTTTTTTATTAAAAAATACTTACGTAGCATTACTACATCGATGACCATGGACAATTCGAAGGCAGGAAGATTCGTCAGCATTTGGACGCATTAAAGTTGTCTCTCTCTCTGAAGATGGAGGTCGCTGGAAAACAGGAAGTGGAGCATTGACTACCTCGGGGTCCTGGAAATGTAACGTTAATACAAAATATGATGAAAATTGTAAAGTTTTTCAAAGGACAAATTAAATAACTTTGAAAACTCCCTGAGGACTCAGGAAGTATAAGTCATTTTATTAATACAATTAAAAAAATATTATTTTTTTTTACCTGTAGGCAGTAACCCACGCGTTCTTGTAAAGTTGTAAAATTTGGTCTGTAAAATAAATTAAAATATAATTTATTATATTTGTCATTGAAATTATATTTATTATTATATTATTATAATAAAAATAATATTAATTTTTTTATACCTTTCCTCTGGAATGGGATGCCAGCACTACAAGGGGAAAAAAATGAGATTATTGATTTATTTGTGAAAAAAGACATGGGAATTAACTTTTCTCATTTGAACTTTGACACTTACAGTTGTCATAATTCCATAGACAGGTGCAGGGCAATTTTGTGGTGGCTCAAGTCTTCCGCCATTCGTTACCAATTGCATCACATCCTGATTCCCACGCCCAGGATACGGCATGTAACCCAAACTAAGTACTTCCCATAGTAATACTCCGTATGACCTATGACATTTTAAAAATAAAGAGAAAACTTTTAAACTATAAGTTGAATGTCAACAATCGTTACTCATTATCATTGAAAATCATCGTTTCATTATAAATACTATAACAAATAGTAGAAGCTTAAAAACCCCTTGTGCTTTCTCCTTTCCCTCCTATAATATTATTTTCTCCAAAATTTAGCTTTTATAAAATTCCCTAATAACAAACCTTTCTCTATTGACTAACATACACAAGCTAAATTCAAAATCCTTTACAAGTTGTGGGGAAAGTTTTCCAAGAACAAAAGATTTGGTTACAAAATACAGAGAAGATCACATGTTTTAGAATAGGTCATAGTAGGTCAAAATGAAAAATAAAATTTTAGTTTCATCAAATTTTGGTGTCTTTCCATGTCATCATAATAAAAAGTTGAATATTTCAAAATATGTAAATTCTTCCTTTCTTATAAATCATCATAGCTTTTTACTATCCTTCCTACAATATTTTATATACCTTAAAGTTGCTTTCTCCAAAATATTTCATAAGAGAGAGAAATAGAGTTAACAGCACATCAACAATTTTATGACTATATAGAACAGAAAGAGAGAGAGAGAGAAGCGAATGCGAGGAAGCAGCAAATTGTCAATTTCTGCTCTTTTCTAACTCACTAAAATTAGTCGGCACGTAATTTGTGCATTCCATTCTCATTTTCATTTTCATCCTCATCCTCATGGCCTTTATCATGGATGAAATCATGATGTACATACGAGGACACTATTTTACACTCTCATTCACATTTTCATTAATCTTTCCCTCTTCCTCCTCCTCATCTTCTCAAGAACAAACAACCAGGAGCATAAAGTCTAACATCCCTATCTCTTCTCCTTGAGCACTGAGAGAGAGAGAGAGATGGGATATTCAAAGAGATTATAGTCCGGATACTCTGTTACAATTTACTCAGCGTCAGGTTGAAAATGAAAGCATGTAGGAGAGCATGTAGTTAAAGTTAAAAGAGCATTGGAGATATTCTTTAGAAACATGGCACAATCTTTTTCTATATAAGAGAACTCAGTCTACATCTTTTTGTGAGTCATATATAACACACCCCCCTCTCCCCCTCTCTCTCCTTTTATACGACCAAAGAGAAATATCTTGAGCTCCAGCTACAAGTCATCCATCTTGAATCCGTAAACAATGAATAAAGGCTCAAACTGTCAACTGACAATGACAAATACTCAAAATGTTACTACATCAATCTAGATTCTAACTAACAACTCTTAACTTTCCCTTCACTTTCTCTCAAACATTAAATTATTAACAAGGCTTCAGGTAAATTCCCCCTAAAGTTTTTTCTCCCCTTCTTTCTCTCCATCTTTACGAGTATGTAGAGTTCTATTGTCTTTCATAATACTGAATACGGATAATCTCCAAAAAAACCCTCTTTTTTTAAAAGAGTGACATGATTGAATTTTGTTATTTAATTAAATGCTAAAACTTTTTTTGTGATATGTATTTTACATTGTATAATTTTATGTAAATTTACAAAAAGTCATAAAATAGACATTTGTACAATATAAATTCTATGATGTTTATTAATATTTTCATGAGAAAGAAAGATAAATGTAATATTTATTTAAAAGAATGATAAAGAAAATAAATAAAAAGTTGAGTATTATTTTAAAATACAATGGATAATGTAAGAGATCAAAAAATGGCTACATTTGTGAAACTGGAAAATCACCAAAAAACAAAACTAAAATAATGGTTAGTGTATTTGTATTATAACAACGCAAAAAAAAGACGAAAAGGTATAAAATATGTATGTCAGTCTATTGATAACATTGTATCAAATCAGTCACTCTTCCAATTTTCCATTTTCTAACAATAAACTTGTGAATCAGGTAGCCCAAATCTTGAGCAAACAAACGTACTTATCTGTAAATATATACATATACAGTGTACAATGGAAAAAGAGCCTACGGAAATATTTCATAATAATTTCTACGCCATTGTAATGGTCTGTATTTTATGGAATTTTTTTTAAGGAACTAGGGATGAGCAAAGAGAACAAGGAGGAAAGTAAACAGACTGACATTATTAATATCAAACTATGTATTATGGTGTATAACAAGGAAAAGGGAAAAGTTGGAAACTGAATCTTTTCCCTCAAGCCATGTTATTTTTTCAAGATTCCATTTTTTCTCTCTCCTCTCTCTCTCTCTCTCTCTGGCAAAGAATAATATGACCTCTTACTTTCACCCAAAAACTGGTGAAGACAATGTCAACAAATAAGTTGGGACCTTATAAAGCCTTATGTAAGACAATTTTTTTTAACCTTATGACAAACAACAAGCCCAAGTTTGCAAACTTGTCCCCGTTGGGAGCTAAAACAATTTCTTGTTCAATTTTTTTTATTATCTCTTTGTTCACTTTATAAAAAAACTAATGTCATCAAGTCTACGCACTTTATTAATGTAAAGACAAAACAGAGACAAAAATAAACTAGTTTTTTTGCTTTTAAATTGTCATATTATTGAAATTGAATAATTTAATTTCAATTTAATTTCAAAAAAATTACTATTATTATTTTTTTTTGAAATTAAATTCTCAAAAAAAAACACAATTTTATTCCATTTTGTTGATGATTTTTAATAGAGATTAGAAAGCTCAGTGAGATTTTGAACATAAAAATATCGAAAACAGCACGAGCCCAGTAGGAGAGGAGAAATTGACAAGTAGAAAGCTGAAGAAAGTCAAAAGAAAAAGAGTAGGACTTACCACACGTCAGTTTTTGAAGTGAAAACTGTAAAAGTTAAATTCATAATAATTAAATATTTTGATATTTATTTATCATTTCAAATGCCAGTTTCTATTTCCGTCATCTTGAGTAAAAAATGAAAAATAATCATTTTTTGTAACTTACTTCCGTCAAGAAAAGCTTCTGGTGGCATCCACTTAACAGGTAGCATGGCCTTCCCACCTTTCTTGTAGTAGTCAGCCCTATCATAGAAATTTTATAGAGTTTAGTTTAAATCAAGTTAAATTTATATTCCTATAAATTCACTAACAATGTAAAGTTTCTGGGAGTGACAGAAAGCTTATCTTCCTACTTTTTATTTTCTCTTGCCACCCACACACAAATGGGAATGTACAATGATTTTTTTTATCTTGGATAAACTTTCTATTCTTAATGTTAAATTTATTTTATGGAGTAGAAATTCTACTCTTTTGACTGAGTAGGCTAATTCTATTTTTTATTTTCTTTTACGGTTAACATCATCCCATCCACCCACGCAACGAGTAGAGTCAGAATTTTCATCCTACTTTCACTTGTATGACTTTCTCCACTAGTAAAACTTTATTTTAAGCTCATATTCCTATCTCTACATTACACTTGATACATGTTACACTTTACAAAGAGACGTAAAATTATTTTAGCTACAAAATTTGTCAACCCTCTCAAACTAATTTGCTTCCGCTTTTTGAAACTTACTTTTTCTTTTAAATTAAATTAATTTTCATTCTACTAAAACATCCTCATTATAGGCAATCTTATTAGAGAGACATGAAAATGTCAACATGAAAATCATTAAAAAGAAAGCAGGTGAAACATGTTCAAACAAGATGTTTTCCGGTGTACAGAACAGAGTACAGGTTGTTGACAAAAGTGTCTCAAAAAAATTGTGAAATATTTGAAGCCAGTTGTTAGTAAGTCTATTTTGTCAATTAAAAAGATTTAATTTAATTAAAAGAAGATTTTTTGTTACCTATAAATATCTCTTGCCATCCCAAAATCAGCAATTTTGACAACTCTCCCGGGTCCTTTGGTTGTCAGTAAACAATTGCGGGCGGCAATGTCTCGATGAATAAAATGATTCTCTTCCAAATATTTACAGCCCTTGGCCACGTCAATGGCGCACTGCAGCAAATCTTTCATTGCTAATGGTGATGCTCGTTCCTAAAAAAATAAGATGGTGTCATACAAATGTCAGATTACAAATAAAGGTTAATTATTATTTCAAAAAATTTTGTTTCAAAATAATAATTTGTAATTAAAATTGAAGTAAAAAACTAATAAAAATTAATTTCTTACAGGTTTTGGACGGGATTCACGGAGAAATGTTTTCAAGTCACCGCCGGCTAATAATTCGAGAATGATGAACCGCGGATGTTTATCAAAACAGACTCCAATAAAATGAACGATGTTTGGGTGGTTAAATTTACTCATGATTAAAGCTTCCATTAGAAAATCCATCTCCGCTTGATTGGATGACAGCTCGGGGAGTGTCTGCAAGACAAAACAAGTAAAATTTTCTATTAATAAAATTTTACCCAACAGCCATTTTAATTTAACAAGTTGATTATCACTCCCATATTTTTTGTACTCTATTTTACATAATAAACAATCAATACTAGTTTAATCAGATTGAAAAGAATTTTTTCTTTATGAAAATTATCATGGTTTTGATTGCACAACAGGAAACACATTTCATTTCCCTTCGTCAAGGAAGATTGAAACATGTTCAATTAATTTCTTATCAATTTTTTGACGCTTGTGCACTACACAAGCAATAGAACGTTGCACTGCTTCTTAGGTATGTACATGTGTAGACTGTCATTCAAATGAGATTGAATTCATTAAAGTTAATTAAACATTTACTCTTTGTAATCAATCAAAATATATTTTTTTAACAAAAATTAATCAAAATTGAATTTACATGACAAATCACATAGAGCCTGTTTTATGGTCAATGCCAATGTGTACAGTTTAATTTAAATGAAATGTAAGTCAATGTGATTTTCAAGTATCACTACAATTCTACAATTCTCTCTTGTACAAATTAATCAAATATAAACTTGATGATGAATTTAAATTGGCTTTTGTAACCTCTCACCATATTAACTAGTCCTCTCTCTCTGTCAAAGGTGAAAGGATCTTGGAAGATCAGAGAGAAAGGGGAAATGTTTGAACCAGTTATAAATATAAACGTACATGTGATGATAATCTGTCTTTGTGTTTACTCGTCTGTAAAGTTTCAATTTCAAGTTGTGCATCAACAACAATATTTACAATCTCCTTTTAATGTTTGTATGCTTTTTGAAACAATAGGAGAAAATCTCATTAAAACCACACATGGGTACTTGTTATTACCCTCTAATTTTTTGCACACAACAGTATACATAACACTTTTCTCTCTCTCTCTCTCTCTCTCTTTACATCACGAGCCAAAATGCAACCAACAATTCATTACAAGTCAGATCTATATCTGTACAGATAGGTACGAGTATTATATGACAAACAATTTTAGATCAAAATTCATTTCATCTCTAGTCTCTACTCACATGTACTAAAAAGGTGTTCTCATGACAATTGCACAAAGAGTGTACATTGCATTTGTACTAGATGAAAGACAGAGAGAGGTATTTCAAGTTGTTTTAGAACGACCCTAAATTTAATCAGGTTAGCCTATACGAGTACTCAAATTCAAGCGAATTTTCAAGTTTAACTCCCAATTTATCCTGAAAATGCTTTCTCTTTCTCTTTTGTGTGTCTGTGTGTAAATTTTATAAAATAATTGAATATTAGTAGGTTCATAAAGTAAAGGAGAATTAAAACGAATTAGAAATTTGATATAAACTTTTACTTAATGCATACAGTACATGCATGTACTGATTTTCTCTTTACTTTCACTCGTATTTTATCATTTTAAAATTCTCCTCGTTTTTCGACTTACTACTACTACCCAAAATACATGTACATGTACATTTGTACATCATATTTTATACTACACTGTACTTTTAGCTTTTGTCTTTCACCCTGTCATCCTTGTGGGTTTTCCATTTAAAACATGAGAGAGATAGAGGATGATGAGAATAAATTGGGATGGACAAGGGAAAAAGCCGTCCATTATGTTATGTGAGTAGTAGTAGAGTACTCTGTAGAAGCCGAGACTTTTTGTATTGAAAAGAAAGTAAACAGGGCCATATTTGTTGACTTGAATGAAAAGATGGATGGTTGGTTGGAAAGATACTTTTGCATGAGGGGAGATGATGATGAAATTCATTCGAGTGGAAATATTGTAGTTTTCGTGTAAACCACTAGTCTGCATGCACTATCTCCTCCTCCCTTCATCTCTTAACATCTTTATAACTACATTTCAATAGAAACAGCCTTTACAATGTTACGTATCCATATATGGAATCAATGGAATGGACTTTATAAAATTTTATCCTCTATTTACATTATGGTCCCACGCTACACGAGCATCTGTGTCATATAAAATATATCTCAATTTAGACTCTCCACATTATATCCTCCCCCTGTCAAATCTCATACATAAGTGGTATAATATGAAGTAATATATGGTGCTTCTATTTCCATCATACACAGCCAAGTGGATATACTTTAGACATTTATTTACCTCCAAAAATCTCTCTCCCTCTCTCTCTCGCCCACCTCCATCACCTAAGGTATAATCTACTTTTGACTAAAATGAGCCACAGATTTTGTACTTGGTGCGTTCTCCATGTCTTATATGTTTTATATGTAATTCCTCTGATTTCATTTCTATTTGTGTTTACGCAAAAGTAGAAAAAGAATTTATGTAATGGAAATGATGATGATGATAAATTTAAAGATGCATATTTAAATTCAACACATTTTAAATGAGAGTGGGCACTTAATACTAACTATCCTCTTTGATTAACCACAATAAAAAAATTTGCATCCTCTTCATTTTAAATTTTTAGCAGAACTAAAACAATAATTAAAATAATTATTATTAAATATTTCAACACTGTATTAAATGCTTGAGAAAACTTAAAACTTGTAGAGTGCTTGAGATTGACTCTGTTTCTTTTTTTTGTAATGCACTTAATTTATAAAATAATAATCTAAAGTGCTACAAGTTATTTGATACTTGGAATGACAAGAGAGAAAATGATCAAATTTCTCTTGCCATCAAGTAAAGAGAAAGAATGAAAAAGAAAGTTGACTGTCCCCCTCAGGAATTTGACGCCAACGTAGTTGAACCACAAAGAGACTAAACCAATATAATACTATTTATATGTGTGTGTGTACATGCACCACACACATGTATAAAGTTAAAAGTTTATTTGACACCCACCTTGACAGCAACTGGCATCTCAACTGTATCACCTGCCCGATGTTTGTAAAATCCTTGATAGACTTCACCGAATGCACCCTGCCCGAGAGCTCTGTAAAAAAACAAAGAATCAAAACAAAAATATTATTGTTTATATAAAGTATAGTATTCTCATTTTTTTTTGTTTTCACAAATTGTGGTAAAAAACCATGTGACATATGCCATTCCTCCAAAGTGGAGTGTAGGCGGTATACGTCATTTGACTTACTTTTTTTGTCTTAAATTCTTTAGGTGAAAGTCACAGTGGAGATAGTCGAAGTTTTAGATGAGAATGTCAAGTTTTCAATCAAATAGTACAATTCTAGTTTATTATTGTCAACTTGCTTGATTAGTTTTTTTACGTCATAAAGTGACAAAATAATTTACTCTTAAAAATATACCACAATGTTCTTTTGTTTAACTTGACTATCAAATATTTTTTTTCACAATTGACTGTGTATATTTATATATATATACATAAATGGATGTAAACAATTTTAGATGGAGAGAGAAAGTAGAGAAAGAATGTTTTCTCTTCTTTTATTCCCCAGAGTAAATTTATTTTCATGGAAGAATGAGAGAATAACAATTGCACATTATTTGTCTAGCCTTTAGCTCTATATTATATGTGTGTGTGGAGGTAATTACAGTAACGACAAGTAAATAGTCAGAGGAAGAGTCTTTTGAGAGAGAGAAAGCTACAGAGTTTCTGTTTGTGCAACAATGTCAACAAATTTATTTCCCTTTACTTTGTTACCTTTCTCTCTCTCTCTCTCTCTCTCTCTCTATTTTTCTACGTCAATGGACAAGAGTGTGAAGACCACTGTGAGGTTATTATTTAACATGGAGGACATGGATTGAATACAAGGCAGGGATTTCCACCACCAATGATGCCATTACGCTTTTGTGAGTTGCGATGGAATGATTACGATAACGATGTCCTTTTTTCTCAAGGTTTTCTCTAATCACTCAATCTCATCATGTCCCCTCCATCCCTCCCATTCTCCATATTCAATTTAGGGAGTCTCCTCACCTAAATTCAAATTAGTGACTGGGACAACATTCTCGTTGATTTTCCCTCGGATTTTCCAATCTGCTCACTCCCTCTCTCTCTCTCTCTTCTCAATGCCACTTTCCCCATTTATCAACGCTTGTTCACTCTCTCTCTCTCTCTTCATTTAACTACTGGTTGTTATAGGACGGGTGAAAGTGGAATAATAAATGGTTTTCTTTATCTTTCATTTAGAGTATAGTTTAATTTTGAATATATGGAGAGAGAGAGCGAGATTATTGCCAGGATAATTAATTGATTTGTCGGGTGAGGAGACAATGGAACAAATATATTTCTCTCATTTACCTACTCAAGGGGATGAGACTACTTGAATTTCAAATGGTATTTAATTGACTCTGCTCTAACTCTGTCGTCTGTATAATACTCATAGTTTTAGTATATAATATTCTATATATAAAATTGTTTATATTGGAAAGACGTAATTATAAAGGAGTTAAATTAATTGTAGAAAAAACACAATGAGATTTCACTGACATTTCAAAAACAAGAATTTAACCACCTTCCCAAAAATTATTTTTCTTTTCATTTTTGTCTTTAAAGCAATGACAATTAATGTACAAAAAAGAGAATAAAAGTTGCACAAATAGAAAAGTTCATTTATCATGGTGAAAGTTAGTTTCATTACTCACAAGATAACCTAATTTTTTAGGAATGGGAGAAAGCCAAAACAATTGTGTACAAACTGCCTGCCTAGTAATTCATTACGAATAATCCTACAGGAAGGAGTGGAGGTCAAGAAGGTAAATGAATTGGAAATATTCTTTTTTGTTGAAAGAGAAGAACATGGAAAGTAATTAATTTACATGAACTCATTACCATTATAGAGAGACCTTGGCTTGACACTTTTATACATATATATACATCTATATGTAGAATATATCCCTTAAAAGACTATAAGGAAAAGCTTTCATAGGAGAATGCAATTTTTTCTATTTCGTCCGACCTTCGCAATTCTCAACCAATTCACGAAACAATGGATTGAGTGTGAGAATCTAGTGCAAAGATTTATGTGTGTGTGTGTTCGTGTCCATAGAGTCTTCTTCATTTCTTTATACATTTTCTCTCCACTCTATAGATCACAAACATGGATATGTTTACAGAGAGAGAGAGAGAGATGATATAGACAATAATAGGAATTTCCTGGAATTGCCAATGTTCACGTTGAGCCACAAGACATGGAGACATGGAATAAAAAAAAGAGTATAGAAAATGTTATAAAGTTTTGTATTTACCTATATTCATTCTTCCATTATTTGGTCTTTATAGTACACAACTTATTTGCTGTGAGAGAATCGATAGAGGCTATAGATTTGTGTATCAAGTGTGACTATTTACTGTACACATCATACATGTATGTTATAGACATAATCATGGACGCCATTTCGATCAAGTTTCCTCCTCCAACAAGAATGGGATGGTCGGACCTTAAAAGATGCTGAGGAGAGAAAATTCTCTCTCTCTCTTTAGTTTTTACTTTCTATCTCTATACCCACATCTTTCTTCTAGTTGAACTGTGCTAGGTAACTGAAGGGGGAAAGTGAAAGAAAGCAATTTAGAAGATTGGTGCCACAACATATTTTTGATCCAAGTGCCTTCTTTTTCTCTGCCAACTGCCACTACCATTGCCAGCATCCTTCCGTTTTCTCCATGTATTAGATGGGCACTATCCACTACTATTTTGTAGACAGTCGACTCTCTCTCTCTCTCTGTAGATGAAGCAGATCATGCGAGAACATAAAAGAATGTGAAAACCAATTGTACCCCTATCCCTACATACATATACATATGTATATATCAACTACTTAGATAATGTTCTGTAGACACAATCTCATTTTTGAAAATACCAAAACCAATTGAAACACAAGATGAATGTGCACTCACCAAAACTGTGGATGTAAGATGGTTTACATACTAGTCCCCAAGTGTACAAACGAGAGAGAGAGAGAAAGTTGTACCATGGAACAGGGAATTGGACTTGTTCAGATTTTACCAAAAACTAACTTTGACATCACTCTCAAATAAAACTAGAGAGCTTCTGATATACCAATGCCAACCATCCCCACTAACAAAATTTCTCTCTCTCTCTGCTTGCCATTATTCTCAAGGGGAATTGCATTGTCAATAAATTTATTTTAGAGTAATAAAACCCTATGTGAGTCAACACTATCAACACATGTGTGTATGTATGTATGTAATGGGTATGTGTTGATAAAAATGAATTAATTCAAACAATTGTATAAGCCTTTAGTAATCGTTTTGTACGTCTATACTTGAACAAGAAAAAAAGATAAAGTTAGTTTCAAGAGGGGATTTAAATGAATGTAAGATTTACACAGAGAAGAATTTTCCAACTCAATTTTCTGACCATTTCAAGTTTTTCAACCTACACAAGACAATCCTCTTTGTTGTAATCTCTCATACAGAGAGAGAGAGAGAAAGTAGAGAGACTATAACTTTCTCTAGTTTACTATTTTGTCGTTACAAAAGCTTTAAGCTGGTGTTACTGCTTTCAGCATGAGTAGACTAAGCTACAAGTTTTTTTTATAAACTTGAAGAAGAAGAAGAAAAAAAAGTGTGTTAAAGCTGTATAAAAGCTCCCACTTTTTTCTCTTGGTTCACTTTCTTTTTATCGAGAAAAAAAACTTGTTGAAGTTTATAACTAACTGTACATACATACATACAGTCTGTAGGTACCTACCATTTTTGTACAAGTATCTGTGTAAGTAGAGAGTGAAAAGATGAGGGTAGGTAAAATAGTAAATGGGGAAAAAGGATAAAAATAAGAGCAATATATTTTCAATAAAATGTGACATTGCTTAGCCATTTTCTTTTTTTCTCAAGACCATTGTCCTTCTCCCTAGTCAACGACATGATGACCGATATGAAGAGACCTGAGAAGAGGCCATATCGATACGGTAGAATAGTTTTGAACATTTATTTTTTATTTATTATTACAATCACATACACACACACAAAATGAGAGCAAGGACAGAGAGTCAGAGAGTAGTTAGAATTATAAATACTAAAACCATGGACCCAAAGACATGATAAAGAGAGGATTAGGATTATGCAGGAAAGGACAGGAATTGGAATGGTTGGACTTTGGACTCCCCGGAATCGTGGACAGGATTGTCTCCATGTATCTCACTTTTTAACTACCCCTCCTCACATAATGTGTCTCTCTCTCTCCTTTCTCCTATCTACCTTTCAACATACGGGAAGAAAGCCCATTTACTTTCTCTCTCTCTTTTAACAAAAAAGTCCCCAATAAGAAGCCGTTAAGAGAGTCGTAGTAGTTGCCGTTATTTCTCCATCCGTTTCCTTCGTCTCCCATTGCGATACTTTTTTAATGTTACATTTTCTTACAACAAAATATCTCAAGCCATACGCTCCATTTTCACAATTCCTAATGTCCATTTTCTATTGTAACTCGTTAGCGTGGCAGTTGTTCGAGTTGGAGATGAAGACTACAAGGGGAAAAAAATCCAGGATGGCGAATACCACTTCCGATTCTTGACAAGTCCGAAAGTATCCAAGTGGCATTTTTTTCCTCTCTCTTTCTAGTACATTCCATTTTCTTTTTTTTTGCAATACTCAACTCAACGATTTTAGTATCTTACTCACAAAAAATGTCAGGTGGAACAAGACTTGGAGAGTTGGTTGAATGCACAAGAATTTTTTATCAAGACAGACTACTCACAACTTTCACAATCAATCAAGTCTCAAGTCAATCGTAATTGTAACAAATATTCGCATTCCTTTCTCTCTCTCTCTTTGTATAACTATTGTTATGTAAAATTCGCAATTTTTTGAGCTATCTCTACGCAATAAAATCGCGACAAGTGTTTTTTTCCCTGTACTTTCTTTAAAACGAAAAAACAAATTTGCTAATGTTACAAGAGCCAGGATTGGCTGTCTTGACTATTTGAAAATAGATTCAAAAAAAGAACCAAAATATGGTTTTCCTCATAAAAACTAGAAAATCGATACTAATGTACGTTACTCTTTAGTCTGTCCGTATGTTACCATCTTTTTTTGCAAGTCATTTACACACAAAAAAAGAAAGTAAAAAAAGAAAAACAATTACGAATTACGTCCATAGAGATTCTATGATGGAGTACAAATAAATGTTCTAGAATTTAATTTCAACTTTATTTTATCTAATACATAGAGTAGACTGTGAACAAGTCTGAATATTATAAAAATAAAATGAGATTAAATTATAGAAGAAAAAAAACTACCTGTGAAAAAAGGAGTGAAAGGGAACTTTCTCTTTGGTTGTAATATTTCATGCAAATGACTAAAATTGATTGTTATTATGTACACTGAAGGTGTATAGTGTTCAATATTTACCTTAGAAAATAAAACAAAGGAAGGAGTAATGATAAAGGGGGGGGGGGATACAGGTATATAAAAATAAATTATATCAGACAAACTACTATGTCCGTCAACTACGATTACTCTTTAAAAGTTTGAAATGAAGACACTCGGGAAATCAAGGGATTTTTTGTGTGGCCTACAGTGAATAATACCTTTATAGCCTCTCTCTCTCTTTTACAAGAAAAAACAGTACAATGTCATAGCTCTTAACCTTCATTTTATATTATAAAATATGATGGTATTTTTTGTACTATAGAAAAAAAAGGACAAGCTAACGTCCCATCAAATATTGACATGGAAGAGTTAGCTACTTTATCTTGCTAGTGTAAAAATTTGATGGTAGAAAAACCATCAAAGAAAACTTTCTCTCACATTTTTCTATTCCATATTCCATCATATGGTCCTACACAAAAAATAAACCAATGGCTAAGGCCCGTACAGGCTACAGACTCTTTGGAGCTAGAGATGAATTCTCTTTAATATTTTCTTGATGTTTTTTTTGTGGAATTTCAAAATTGAAACTCAAAGAAGAAAAAAAAGAGAAAGTTACTTTGTGATCCATTTCTTTCATGATTTAAAACTTTTCTGTCAGTTTTTTATTTTAAAAAAAACCAGAAAATTGGCTCTCTTCTTATATTCTTTATCATTGGATATTCATACAAACAAAAAAAAATGGAGAAAATAAAGAGGATTTGAAAATTCAATTATTATTATTTGTGTCTTTATAAAATAAAAGTAAAATTCTTGCTTTTAATGTATTGTGAGATGAAAAAGATCTTAAAAATTAATATTCCTACACAATATATTATTTAGTAACTATAATCAGCCAATGATTATCATTGATCACAAAAGTACAAAAGTGAAAGTAGACCACCAGCCAAAATCTCTTTTTTCTAAAAAATTCTCTCAACTTTCCCTTTGTTGGAAAAATGGAGCTGAAAAAAAGAAGAAAAAGCTTGAAAATAACAAGAATATTAAAGGGATAGTCAAAGAGAAAATTCTTTTAGACAGATGGAAAGACAGGAATGGTGAAACAAGAACTAATTTTACTGGATTTGGACAGACGTCAAATCCAATAACTTGATCAAAACGTCAATCCACCCTAATATTGCTCACTTGTAATATTTCTTTTGTGTTGAAAAAAAAGAAAGAGAGAGAAAAAAAAGAAATTATATATCTCTCACACTCACACTACCTTTCAATTTTTACGTGCAAGGAATTTATTTTTTCTCAAATTTTTTTTTGTCTATTAAATTGAAATTTTGAAATAAAGCAGACCATGACAATCCTTCTTGTCTTTTTTTACAAAAAAATAAATAAACAAGATTCAATAGCACATAAAAAATAATATTTTTGTATGCGTCTACATGTCCATATCTTTTCAACAAAAAATTTTTCAAGGAGGTCAAGTCAAACAATACGAATAAAAGAGTACAATTGGTTCCCTTTTTTTCTCCAAATTTTCTTTTCTCAATGTGATTCTATCTAGTAACAACAAGAGGAAGTAGAAAGGAGAATTTTGGTGAAATATTTTATGATGAAAAATTTTGTGGTAAAATTTATAGCCTCCATCTCACCAGACACGAGATGTTGGCTCTCTCTCGTCTTTGGTACTATAACAAGAACATGGTGCATGCTGAGCTGACAGGGAGTGTGAGGACGAGGGCACATCGTATCCTCATTCCAAGGACCAAGATGAGGTGAGAGAGAGAGAGAGAAAGGGAGAGACGTGACCGTGAGTGATCTCATGCGGCCTGTCATGCATAACTTTCCCTGATCACATTATATTTTCCTAAAACATGAAATTCAAGGGTGTCGTGGTCGTGTAAAATTTGTACGTCTTTCTCTCTCCACTTGACTATTCTTTGGAAATTGGACACATATCCACACACTGTGGTGACGATTCCTTTCATTTATAACCGTCAATTTGTGCAAGAAGGAGCACTGGGGGAGATGAGAAGCTGAATTTCCTCAACTTGGCTAAAAGTAGTTGGGAGTAGAGGAAATGAGACCTCGAAAAAATACGGGAAACGGAAGACGGAAAAGCTCTTTTATGTAAATAGTAATAGAAAAATATTTTATTATGTATGTACGTACGTACTACTTTCTTCATTTCTATGTTACCTCCCTTTTTTTATATTAATGCAAAAAAATACATCAAAGTTTACATGGAAGAAGGGAAATATAATAAAATCTTCTTAAAATCATGGACGAGATTGTGGCAACAAGGCAGCAAAAAAAAAAATAGAGAGAAAGAGGGAATTTCTCTCTGAGAAGAATAAAGATGAGAGATAAGGCGAGGAAACAGAAACTCTGGGGATCGAATTACGTGCAATAAATTTAGCTTATCCTACATGCATAACTTGGAGAGAAAGAGAGAAAATGCCTTTATGTTCATAAACCCTTATAATAAATATATTGAGGTAATAAGAGTCAATTCTTGAAGGAAAGGAGAGAAACTCCAGAAATCAGGTATCAGTCACATGACATCTTTATATTATTTTTTTACCGTATAAAACATTTTAACTAGATTGAGTGTCAAAAAAAGTATTCTCTTCTACTCTATTACTTTCACCAGGCTCTATTTTTATCTTGACACATCAACCTTCTCAATGACATATTAATGGTAAAATTTTGTAGTACCAAATTAGTCCATATGCAAAACTTTCTTAATTTTATTGACTACTTTTTTATCTTTCCTTCTTCCATATAATTTAAAAATTATGAAATATGGCCGTAATTCTGTTTTGTCCATTAATTATTTAAAAAAACATTCCATTTATAAAATATTGTTTAGGCTCATTTTTTGTTTTATGCTTTAAATTAAAAAAAATTCTCAAAGGAAATCTTTTTTTCAAAATTGATGAGGATTTTGATGAGGACGCTTTAATGTGTAGCACACACTCTAGCTTGAGTTTCATTTCAGGGGAAATGTGAAGCTCAAAAAATACATGATGAAAAAGTTTTTACTAAAAAAAGGTGCAAAATATTTCATTATTTCACAACACATAAAATCTTGGTCTCAAATTAAAGTATGCAGAAAGAGAGAAAGAGAGAGAGAGAGAGAGAAAGTACTCATATATTAAATTGAGTCATTAAATTAATTTGAAGGAGAAAATGTCTTGTAAAATTTTTAGTCAAGATTACTTCCCTCCTCTTCATTCCATTTTTTTCCTCTTCGTAACTCAGGGGCATGTCAATAAACACTTTTGGTGATGTAAGCCCCTGGCTTGTGATAGAGAAAGTACAAGTTACTCTCTCTGTAAAAAAAGTCTTTTTATGAGGTGAGAAAGTAAAGAGGAAAAGTAAAGAAAGTCGACTTTTCCCTCTCTCTGATTTACCATGAGTAGGAAGGAAGAGATAAACAGACAAGAGAAAGAGAAAGTTTATACGTAAAATGTATAGCACAAAAATATGCATAGTATTAAACCATTAAACCTAGTGAAGATTGAAGACTGTTGAGTGAAACTTATGTTTGCCAAATAAGAGAAAAGAGAAAGTAAGAAGAAAAAAAATCTTGGTCATATAAAACTTTAAAACCCCGTGCTTTCACTCATTGTCAGTAAGTAGTCTTTGGCTCCACTTTCCCTAATGTGACAGGAGCAAATCTGTAGCTAAACTTGTACATGTTATTCTCAACACTCTTATTTCACCTTCTATTTCTCCCTACAGTCTCTCCCTTTCACTTCTCCTTTCTCCCCTTTAAAAATTGCATGTCTGCAATTTTCACTCACATAACGACTTTTTTTTGCAAAGAATCTTATACTCTACATACAACTGTCTATACTCCAGAGATTTCTATAAGAAAAAAAACTTTCTCTCTTAGAAAATCTTTGAGGCTTCATATGCATGAATATCCATATCATGAGTTTTTTCTTTGGAAGCACAGGATTCCTCCAAGGTTGTAAGTATGACAGTAAATGATACTTTCTCACTTTCTTCCATTATGTATCCCATGTTAAAACTATAAGGCCTTTATGTACTTAGTTTATATCTTTATGTTTTGCCTTGTTTGTCCAAATCGGCAGTTTCTTCTTTTTTATATACCAAAAATTCTTTTACACACGCCAAAAAAAGAAAGAGATACATTGCACAGCGTACAATGTAAAGGAGCTTGGGAATAAAAAATTACTTTCTTTTTTTGGAAGACACTCAGCTACAAGAGGCTCATGATAAAATTTCTTGGGAAAGAAAAAAAAGGGAAAATTGTAACTTATCAGGGGATTCAAGCTGAGACTGTTAGTCTTTGTAAATTGACACATAATAAAGCTAAAAAAATACAAGCTTTCTCTCTTCTTCTACACATTTCCTATTCTTCTCTTTTCCTGTCGGAAAAAAAAAGTTTTTTCATTTTTCCAAGACATTTAATTCTTCCCTTTCCAGCTGTGACTATTGTATAGGACAATGTGCAAAACTTGCCACCAATGTTTGCATGTTGAAAAAGAAAACAATAGTTTTATTTATTTTTTGCAAAAGAAAAGAAAGAGGAATAAAAAATATTAGCTGTTCTTCTCTAGCCTGAAATCCAAATGGCGGATTAAATGTGTTCAAGTATAAAAGAAAAAAATGTGAAGAAAGTTTAAGACTTTCTTTTTTTTCCTGTAAGATAAAGTATTTTAAATTAAATGATGAATTCCCACAAGTAAAATTAAGACGGTGTAATGGACGTAGAAAATGTACAGTTTTTTTTACCACACAAGTGAGAATTTATAACTGTAAAAAAAAGAAGAGAGAGAAATAAAATGGCGTACTTGACAAGTTGTAAATTTTCTCTTGGGATTTCTTTTAGGTCTGTCAAGTTGAAAGTTTCACCACCAAATTCATAATTTGGATTGTATTCTGAGAGAAGGACACCACCTAAAAAATTAGGAGGTAAAATTTTATATTTTAATTTTAAATTAAATAAAATTTAAAATATTCCACAATTTTTTTCATATAAATTTCAAGGTTTACCTGGTCCGGAAGCAGCTCGGAGACGACTTAATTGTAATTCAGGGCCGCCTAACATTTTTCGTCGAATTATGGCAGCTTTTTGACGTTGATACCTGTTATCTGTAAAGATAAAGATTTAAAGAATAATTTATTTATTTCGTATGACACATAAAATAGTCATGCATGGTTTTAATTACAAAATGGCTCCACAATAATGAAATAGTGTCAATGCTCCATGTTGATTATCTTGTCCTGTACAATTCAAGTACACTCTAAACAATTTAATGTATTCCTTTAAAACGGCTCATGACTCGCCATTGGAACATTCTTTGGCTGTTCTTAGTCTTTAAATGAGTCCTAAAAACATGTATATTGTTTCTAACAGAACCCCCACAACTTTGTGGAATAGACCCATCTCTCTAGTTTCTTTAGTGGAGAAAGTTGGAGAAAGTGCTCAACTGTTTTTGTTGTTTCCCTGTACATAAGCACATGGAAATGTAGAGAGAAGTGGGAGCATTAATGATTTTCTGGCTTGCCGAAAGACGAGTAATTGTCTCAATTAAAGCTCTCCATAATTGCATTACTATTGTGATGGTCGTTTTGGAGAATCTTATCTGCACAACATGACAGTCCCATTCCCCCTTTTCTCCTTCTCTCTTCCACGCCCCCATAGTCTCCAGCTAAACTCTTGCCATAAATATTGACAATCTCTCTTCCTTTTAATTCACCCAACCAACTTGACAAAGTTCAACCCTAACCCTCCACAGTTTTCCTCAAACTCAACGGGACCTCATATGAGTTGTGTCACCATTACCATAGTCTCGGATTATTGACAATCTCTAACGACATGGAGAAAATATTTCTAGTAAATTTTCTATTTAAATAACAAAACATAACGCAAACAATTTTAGTAAGCCTGATAAATCCTGTAGAATGGGAATTACATGTAAAAAAATGCTTGTTCATACAAATTCTACTGGCAAGTGTCTCGTCCATTTTTTGTGTACATTTTATGTGTGGTGAGACACATTTTTCATGTATGAGTACACAAGAAATGGTTTGTGGTTGAGACATGTTCAAAGCCCCCTTCAAGTCTTTTGTTTTGTAAATGAACTATCTCAAGTCTAAATTAAATCCTACCATCTTCCTTCATTTATTTTAACTTGGTATGAGCATAAAGGTAGGATTAAGGAATGGACGATGAAGATAAGGACAAGTGGAATGAACAGTTTCTTGAGATAATTTTGTGTCTCGTAATCTTACCATTGTATTGTCTATTGTTTTTAACTTAATTATACTCAATTATTATTTCCTTTCATCTCTATACTGATATTATTCTCCAATGTCCTAATGAACCTGTGGAATTTATAGATGTCTTTATTTTATTTCTTTTATTGGATTAAACTTCTAATTGACATTGTCTGGTCTTAAATATCTTTTTTTAATTGTGTGTGTATAAATACTATTTTTGGTGATGATGGTGAAAGTTATGAAATTACGCTTGGAAAATGAATAATAATTGAAGATAATAAAAGTTTTTTTTTGATAATAATAATTATTATTAGAATATAGTCATTATTCTGCAGCTTCTCTTTTTAAATTAAAATAAAATTTAATTAGTTTATAAATTAAAATTATAACTTACAAAGCCAAATGCAGAAAAGTCCAACAATGATAAAGATGATCAAACACAAGGCAATCAAGCCAACAAGGTAGGGTAGTGGAAATAGTACTTCCCGTCCTGTAATTGTACAATTAAAAAACCACAATTAAATTATTAAACTAAATTAAAATTTAAACACAGTTGATTAAACATATAAAACTATTATGAATTGTATTAAAAATCGTTTAATGATAAACAATTTGTAAAATCACTTTAAATGTTTTACAATCTCTTTGTATCTTTTTATGTAACTCATTCCTTTTGAAAATAGAAATTATTCAAATGGAATATTTTGACTATGCAATTTCTCAATAAAATTCAAATAAAAAAAGAAAGTATTTAAATAGAAAGTTGTATAAAAGAGAGTAGAAGCGGTTATCGTAATTTTTTTTTTAAAAAAAAAGAATTCTATTGAATTAAGTCAAGTATAAAAAAAGAGAAAGTATATTAAAAAAGGAATAAATATAAGACATAAGAGATTCTCTCTCTCCTTACAATTTTGATTTCCTGCTTGTAGAAACAAATTTGTTAAATTCCGAACATTCTAGAAAATCTAATTTAGTTCAAATATTCTCAATTTGTTTCTGTCTCTCTCTGTGTGTATCACATAGAAGATGCAACTTTAATAACATGAACTCTACACTACACAGTCATTGGGCTACATTTTAATAAAGTTGGAGATTATATCAAGGCAATAAAGATGACATGTACATAGATCTTTGTGTTGAGATTGGTTTACTTTTTTTTCCAAATATTCCATTTGACTGTGTGTATGTGTGTGTAAAAAAAATTCCAATTTTGTCTATTAGATAACCAATGGAAGTATCTGTAGGAATCAAAGTACATGGACAAGAGCAATCTTTTTTTTGCGGGGGGAGGGGGCGGAGAAAGTTATTCACTGGAGAACTAGAGAGGATTGATAAAGTTCGTGAGATCACTACCAAATGCAAATTTTGTGATTCATATTTGATGAAATTCAAACCATATTCATTTCATTTCATGGTATTAACAAGCCAACATGGCATTCAATTGGTCTTGAGCGTCTACAAGGATGAGAAAAAAAGGAATTTTTCTAAAGAAAGTCAAATCTTGTCTGCAAGAAAGAGGAGAGTGCAGTTGAAGTTTGAAAGTTTTGTAATTGCCAACAGAATAAAGATGGGGAAAAAGGGAAAGAGAAAAACATGAGATGTATGACTCTAACTGTCCCATACACCTTACAGTCCCATTTGTTGGTCTTGAATTTAAGGGAAAAGTTTTTGAGCGAGTGTCCCTGACGTGAACTTTTGACATTTTGAAGCTACCGTCGGACTGTAAAATAATCTGTGAATATTATTATATCTTGTTTTTCTATCAAGACAATTCTGAGGAGGAAAAGACAAGATAGTTTCTACAGAGAGAGAGAGAGGAAGGGAGAGAGGTGGTGGGAATCAGCAAAAGTGTTGGGAGTGACAAGCGTCAAAAAACATGTCCATTGGTAGTTGTCAACACGATAACAAATTGTGTATTCAATTCACAAAAAAAGTTATTCTGTCTTGACAATGTCATCATCATAGTCAATACATGGAGAAAGTACTTTAATGTATTTTGTGCCCCTCTATGTCACTATGAGTTTTATCAACTTTCTCTAAAATTTGACAAAGGAATAAATTGCATGACCTTGAGAGAAAGTATTCATGGAATAGATAATGAAAATATTTGTTATATTACTTTTCTCTCAACAATTTCAACTTACCAACACAAGAGGATCCGTCTTCTGTCAAAATTGTAGTCTCTGCACAAACGCAAGCAGAATATGAATGGAAATCATCTAAAAGGACACAATGGTAGTCACAACCACAAGCTTTCTCCAATGATGGAATCACAACCACAATACCCGGCCCATCATGACCTCCAGCATCGAGAGACGGATATAAACCACCTGTAATTTATTTAAGTCAACTTTATTTTCATATCTTTTACAATTTATTCACCACTTACATTTCATATTCCACATGAATTTATTTACTTTAATTAATATCTCCAGTCATTTTAATTTTATAAATTGAGTGTACAGAAAAATATTCATTTGACAAATTTAGCGAGTGGTTTGTTGTCCAAAGTTTTGAATTAATTCTGGAGAGTTCTTGAATTATATTTCTAGTGTCTGTACTCATAAAATAATTTTAATTTGCAAAACATTTCCTCATTCCTGTGATGAGGAACTAAAATTTTATTTAGGTGAAAGTACTTTCTCTACATTTTTTGTAGGTCATCAACCTGGAAACCGTTTTATCTTATTTGTTACCTACTAAATTAAAATATTTTGAAGTTAACAATGACAAATATTTTTATTTAAAATTTATTATTAACAAAAAATTGGAGATGAGAGGAATTTTGTTCATTAAATGATAAAATAAATATAACTCTGACGTCAAATTTGACATTGATTTCTTCTCGGAATTTTCATAATATTTAACATTTTTAAACAAGGGCTCTCCAAATTATTTTGTTTTTCCTTATTTCAAGCTTGGCATGATGAATGAAGAATACAGAGAGAAGGTCAAATAGAAAAACAATTTTTTGACGTACATTCAACCTACATCAAACTATTATTATAAACGGCCATTTTTTGTCTTTCCTATATAAAAATATAGTTAAAATTATATGTAGACTCTTCTGTAAATGTAAATTCAGTTTGAATATAATCTTTAAAAAAAAGAGGTAACTGGCTTCATTATTTTCTTGTGATTCTCACAACAAACAAAAAAAACTGGAGAAAGAGAAAGAAAGCGTACTCGTAATTTCTAATGTTTAAATGGTACAAAGAATGGATTCCCTCTCTACTTTCCACTCCAATGTTATGTAATGTCTATTCAGCTTTCTCCTGTCTTTCTTTCATGTCATGGTCGTTATCCGTTATCGTACGTCATTATAAAGTGTACAGGCCTTAAGTTGGTTGTAATGTGACTTGGAAAACTTTGGCTCTTCCTCTGCCCCTTCCTTCTCCCTTCCTCTATCTAACTCAGCATAGGGCTATGACATGGCCCCACAAAAAACTTTTTTGCCTTTTCATCCTCTTCTCATCATGAAAAATCGAAAGTTTCAACTTTCTCCATTAGGCCCAAACACTGAATGACTTTCACTTTCTCTTTTAGTGGCAACAACAACAATTTTGTGTATATATGTACGTACGTACAACTACACACATAACATAACATACTTTTAATGATGCGTGCATAATATGGTTTCTTTAAACATTTGTTCCTTCATTAAATTTACCAGAGGGTCATTGTAAAACCTGTACCGTTATTTTGTGTACAAACAAAACAAACAACAAAAACTTTAAAAAAGGTGACTTGGATCATTTAAACCACTCTTACCCACTTGACCTTAAAAACTAACCTCTGTCTAATATTCTTGGTTGTAAATTTGACTCATGGTGAGAGACTAAAAATTTTAAACGGTTATGAAGTGGGTTGGGACTAAAATGAAGAGAGACAAGGCTTTCATGTTACTAAAAAAATGACTTTCTTTTTTTTAATTATTATGATCATCATACATATGATTATTTTCTACATCCGGCTTTCTCTTTTTACGCCCCAAAAAACCGTCACATTTATTTGTACCTGTATCTGTAGATACTGTACCATTTACAATTATAGTAAAAATGTAATTGATTTCTGACTTTACCTTTTGTTATATAAGACAATCCTCCTTCTCCATTGGCTGAGAGTCCAACGTGAGCATTTCCACCTGTAATTGCATTTTTTAGCCTTGTCATTTCTTATTTTATAGCATCATTATTAATCACAATATTTAAATAAACATAATGTAAATGATATTTATTTGAATATGTGGTCAGAGTCAAATTATTTTGGTGGGGAAAATTTATTATTTGACAAGTGAAATTTGACAAAAAATATTTGCATATGTATCTAATCTCCATAAGTATCTTTGAGAGTGTCAAAAAAATGTATACAAACACACAAAAGAATAAAAGATACACATCGACAGTGTGGCAATTTGAGATTTGAATTTTTTTCACAAAAAGAAAATATTTCACATTCCATCACTTTCATGGAAAGTATTGTGAAAACTGTAGATATTTTTTTATAGCAAAAGAATAAGAAGAAGAAATTTCAAACCGTCAAGCGGATCAGAGAGAGAGAAAGAAAAGAAATATTTATACAAGTGGATGGCAGCTGAAAAAAGGTAAAACGTGGTTTGAATTCCAATAAGATTTGCACAACAACAATATTTTTTCACTGATAAAAAAAAGATAGAGATAGATCTCGATAAAAGGATTTCAAATGCTGTTTTGAATTGCTTGCTTACATTTATAGTCGTGGCATTGACAAAAGTCTGAGAGAGAGAGAGAGAGAGAGGTAGCTCTGGTTTCTCAAGTAGTTGAAGAACGAGTTGTATTTCCGTAAAATGTACATTTTTCAAAATTCTATTGGTCCGTCTTTGTAGAGTGAAATACTCTTGACACACTTTATAGTTACTCTACTCCCTTTCTCTCCCTCTCTCTCTCTTCATATACATAAACACTATGGATTGTGAGTTGTGAGCCAGTTCCCCCCTCCTTCCCGCATTTCACACTCTCTGTACATTTTGGGAGGGGAAAGTGCCAGTAAAAGATTTTAACAGCTTTCCCTTCTCTCTCTCTCTCTCTCTCTGATCTATTACCTTCCATGCCAGCAAGAATAGAATGACATAGAAATGGTAACCATTAGTAACATGCTTGTGGTTATACATATCCCCCTTCTAACAATATGACTCCAATGGCAATCTATCATTCAGGGCAAAAATCCCATCTCCCAACTCTTCCAATATTATTATACAATCTTAACCTTCCTCTCAACTCTACACACACACACACTCACAGGCTATAGCCATAGCCCCCAACTTTCACCATTGTGTTGTACAGTTGTACACATAAAAAATATTGAATTTTTCCCTTGGAGTGAAAGTCGGAGAAAAGAATTTACCAAAAAGTGTAAAATAAGGGACAAGGTCAACAAAATAGACAGGTAAATAATAATAATAAAAAAATTACATATTTAATACCCCAACAATGTACAATATATGTACTTTCACCCATTAAAGACTTTTGAACTGTAAAAATAAAAGAAAATTGTTTGAGAATATTTTGTCAAGCAAAAAGTGTTCATATTGGTGTTGGTAACATTTAGAATTTAGCTCCAATACAAAAAAGTACATGTCCCATAGACAAACCTAAGACATACACACACACCCAATGAATTCCAGTTGACTAGCCACTGTGGAATAAATTGAGTTGGAAATAAAAGACGAGATGTTTTGGAAGACCAAGTCATCTGAAGAACAAGAGAGAGGACATGTAAAATTGCAGAGAAAGAAAGATTCAAGAAATTCACCATTCTCCCTTTCTCTCTTACACTCTAAGACTTTCTCCCTACCAACGAAGCGTACGTAACGGGGGGAGTTGTTGAAACTTTATCGTCTTGAGAGTTAAGCTATAGGACATTCCCTGTCTGTTCGTACTCTATATGACAATAGGAATAATCCATTGTAAGAGAATAAATATATAACTACACTTTCTCTCTCTCTCTCTTTCTTTCTATATATGTAATGGTGGCAAACACTATGACCTCGACTTGATGTTCGTGGAGCGTCTTGAATGCACTCACAAGATCACCACGTGAAGACTTGAGCTCTGCACCGATAAGTACAATAAGTACCTACTCCACAATACACACGCCCTACTCTTCCTCCTCTATTTTTTGGTGGATCTCTATGCATAAGCAGGCATTCTAATGCCTGATGAAACGTAAATTTTTATATATCCTTTCTCCATCCTTCTACAATAGCTTACAATAATGCAAAAAAAAGAATACTCTCAAACTCTCCAAGCTTTTAGCCTATATACGCTTTCTCTCTCTCTCTCTCTCTGTCAGTTTAAACTACTGACAGTCTACATGGACAGAGCGTAGTGCATTACTCTGAGGAACCAACAAAAGTCACATGACATGACAGAAAAGGAAACCAAGAGTAAAACTTGTACCTCTCTCTCTCTCTCTCTCTCAACATTTCAAGCTTGTCGAAAAGTCCAATATAATACAAAGAGAGAGAGAGAGAACAAGGCTATGTGCTTAGTTTGTGTATATGTATAATCTGTAATGCACATTTATTTACTTTACTTGGTCTTATACGTAACGTCAATAGGGAGACACATTGGAATGAACAAGAGGAAGGGGAAAGAATGCGCAAGGGATCATTGGAAAAGTGTTGTGTGAAAGGGAGAGGAAAACCATGACTATGCTAGAAGACATTGGAGCCATTGTCGTCGTCGAATGAAGGAGAAGAAAAGAAGAAGAAGAGAAAAAAAAATGTTCCAATAGAAGATCCCCAGGAAAGAAAAGAATAGAATAAAATTGAATATAGAGAAGAGGAGGAGTATGTGGCTTGCTGGGAAACGCTTAACGAGATTTACGAAAGGCCTCATTCTTTCTCATTTGAGTCACGAAGCAGAGCCAGACTTTCTCTTTTTTTCTTCTTTCGTGTGTGCTAGCCATAGCCATGGCTAGAATTTTTTTCTACTTTTTGCCTTTCTCTTTTTTTCTTTTCTTTTTTTTTCGTGGAGCCAACTTTTCATGCCAATCCATGCAACCAAAGCAAATATAGGTGACTGTCTAATTCTATTCTAATCCATGCCAAAGGACTTTCGTGTTCCATGCTTTTTTCCTCTTTACGTCTTGATATATTCTCAATTCAACTTTCTTTTTTCTCTCTCTTTTGTTTCACACACAACGAGAATATCATTATTGTACAAGTACAAGTGGTAAACCTTTTTTCCCAACTTGAAATTAAAATTACGGCGTACTGACCTTTATTACTTTTTTTCTGGGTTTTAATTAGAATTTTTTTTTATTAAAGAATCTCTCTCTACACTCATCATCCTAGTCCCTATGGTGTCCTCAATTTTTTTCCCTTCTTGTGCAGTTTTTTGTTCAAAAAAAACTATTTTAAGAGAAATTATGGGATAATATTGGTCTCTGTATTTTTTTGTTAAGACAAACCAGCCATAAACTTTCCCCCAAAATTTTCATGTGCAGAAAATAATTCAAAGACATGAAAAGTATTACAAAAATCTATTTTCGTCTCATCTTCATGTCTGTTGTAAATATTTTGAAATAATAATTGATAATAATTCATCTCATTGCGGAAATAAAATAAATTGACTTTGTCAATATCTAAAATACTCTAAAATGTAATTATATGAATTTTTTAACACAAAGAAAAACATTGTAACTGTCAGTCTCATTCAAAGCTTAATTAAAAAAATGTTTAAAGCGTAAGAGGATCAGTGGGGGTTTTACTGTGCTTGTAATATTGAATTGAAGTATCCTTCATGCTCTACATGTCATTGAGTGGAGTGAAAGTATTTTTAAATGATTAAAAAACTTTCTCCCTCCCACTTTCTCTTTTTCTCCCTATTGCTCATGTTCAACAACTTATAAATATCTACCAAAAACAACAATTTGACAAAATCACATTAATGTCAAAACAGAATAGTATTTTAATTATAGAAATGTCATTAAAACCACCAAATTAAAATTAAACAATGTGACAAGTGTGTAGATTTTTGTTTTTGTGATTTGTAATTAAGAAAATAAAAATTGTAATTTACCACAATATCCACCACCCCCTCCGCCACTGGTACAACCTAAAAAGAAACATTTAAAGTTTAAATTTAGAGAGAAAGTAAATTATTAATTTTAAAAAAAGTAAAAGTAAACTCACCGCCACCACCACCACCAAAACCACCTTCAGTTCCCCATTTAAGAGAGTCAACACATGGAATTCCTCCTATGCCATAGCCATCAATGACAGACTCTCCAGCTGAAATCCACATGGTTGCATTTTCATCCCCATTGTCTTTAAAACGATCTTTTTGAGTTCCAAGTCGTTTCATTGAAGCCAATCCTTCGAAATTGAAACGAACGATGGGTCCTCTCCATCCACCTCCACCACCTAAATTGTCAATTTATGTAAATCAACTCAATTCTACCTTCCCTCTCTCTCTCTCACTATTATCCCCTATGACTCAATATTCTGTACACATAAAAGACACGACTCTATTATTGCTACTTATATAGGATGAGGAAGATGTGTTTGGATTTTCAAAAAAATATTGAGAGAGGCTCAACATGAAGAGTTTGCATCTGTAACAATGTGGAACCATCTTCTGTCTAAATTATCCACAAGTACTGTCATAAAGCTAAAGATCTCCATAGAAATTACTTGATAGAGAGAAAGGACTATGACGACTACTATCAAATGCATCTTTGGTTGGTCATAAATTAACATGTCTATTTTCTTTTTTTACAGATACAATCCAAATGTTTTTCTTTTAGTCAAGGCTATCTCATAACAACTTCCAAGGATACAAAGGGAAGAACTCAATTTAAAACATTTCTCATTTGTTTTTTTTTCAGCCAACATGAAAAGGGACAGTATTTTGTACATAGAGAGATAAAAATGTTGACCAATTTATTTTTAAACCACAATCAACCACCTCATTATTTATATAAATAAATTCCAACTAACCCGCTCCACTCGGTTGAGTCTGACCAGACTGTGGTTCCAAAGTATTATTAAATCCTCTTCCATAAGGGAGAATTGTTGACGAAGAGTTGTAAGCCAAACCACCACCGCCTCCAGCCACTACCAATGGTATGGGATTTTTACCGTCCATCTGTAATTCAAAAAAAATTAATTTCATGTTAATTTATTTTTTATTTTGATTATTTAATTTCTGAAAATTATTTTCAGACTATTTTTTTTTTGGAAAATTCATTCATTTTTCATTTTCTATCAAAAATTACTTGCTCAAGTGCAAAAAAGACGTGATGAAATGCTTGCCAATTTCCGGCCGGCGTGTGCGTTTAGCCAATAGCCAGAATAATTGGAGTAGAAAAAAACTTTCTCCACTTTTATCAAGCATAGTTCCTCAACTATTTTTTGTGCTCTTTTACATGAGTTTATGAACAGTACAAAATCTATGGTATTTTTGTTCTAATACAAGTTTTTATGTAAAAATTTACATAAAAAGAGACGGATCTATATGTAAATATTAATGCTTTGTACAACTTGAAGTAATATACTCAGAGAGAGAGAGAGAGAGGGAGAGAGAATAACCACAGATAAATTATATTAAAAGTCATAAAATTCTTTTAGCATATTATGGAAAGGATGGGAAGAGAGAAAAAAATATTTTCAAGCCAAACTCAACATTAGGACATAAGAGTAATAATAAGATTCACAAGGAATAAAAGAGGAACATCAAGAAAGTGATCCCACGGTTGTTTTTTCATGCCAAAAAACTTTTACCAACTTCCAAACCAAGAGAGAGAGACTTAGGATCACAAGAAAAAACATTAAGCATCTATATGATTTTATAATACACACACTCCCCTCTATTTTATACACAAACCATGATAATCTATAAAAGTGAAAGTCATAGTCAAAATAGTTATCCAAGTGCAAAAAGAAAATAGTGAGTTTTATACTCCCCCAAAAAAACAATTTGTACAACTACAACTATTCTATACTCCACCTTATATAACACATTTCGATTTGGTCGTTTGGGAACTTGTCTATAATCATATTTATTATTTTCTCCACATTCTACACTCTACTCTCTACTATATGGCAGCCTCTCTACTCTCCTGCATGTACATTAAAGAAAAAAAGAGAGTCAAAATATATATAAATGCTCACAGGGATTTTTTTCTCCATCGTACTTGTTCTTACTTTCCCTAAATGTGAATGTATCTATATGTACAGAAAATTTCACTTAACTCTCCCTTTCAGCCTCTCACTCTACTTTCTCTTTTTCTCTTTTTCCTGCTTTACATTTTTTTCCGCTCACTCGTACAACTATTTTGTATTTTGTATTTCGGGGGTTTTACTCTACACTCGACTGGCTCTTCAGCTGGTGCTGGTGCTGGTGGTGGAAGCCCGTGAGAACCAAACGGGATGGCCTAACATCACTTGACTGTACTGTGTAAAAGGTAGTAAGTATCCCCCCACAGAGAGAGAGAGAGAGAGAGAGAAAGTACACATATAGAGACTCTTGTACAATTCTCAACGAATGATAAATAGACCATCTCTTTGTACATCCTTCCTTTTTACAGATATACTGACGATGAGTAACTATACATTTTGGGAAAGATGTATAAATATTCTTGCAAGAAAAAGATAGTGAAAGCATTCACTAATATATATATATATATATATATATACATGTACTATATATTTCTATTAGGACTACATGTACATTTGTAGAGTCTGTATAGATGCGTCAAGTCAAACCTCTTTTATCTTATCATTCTTCCCTTGCTTCTCCCATCCTTTCCTTTTGCTCTTGCCATGTCCTTGCATTAGTAATTCTAATGGATATCGATTGGTTCTCTGTAGAAGAAAAGGGAGAAAATGTGTGTATTTCATCATCATCCAACTCTCTCTCTCCAAAGCAAGAAAAAGAGAGGGATCTCAAGAGTAAACTATATTCCTACCAAGAGACTCTAAAGAGAATCTTCCAAGTATATTGTACAGTCGTATCGCTCCTATTAGAAGATTTAATGTGGACTCAAATGAGCTTCCATGTATGTCATTCATACTGCACTTTCTCTCTCTCTCTCTCTGTGGGTATTGGAAAGAATAGTTTTGGTGGAAATTAAATATATATAAAATTCTTTTCTTTCTTGGACTCTTGAACACAGTGAGGAATAAAATGGGAGGTATATTTTTCTTATTGCTACATTAAGGCAGACAATAGTTCACTCTTCACAACAATAATCTATCTTTGTAAGTCATCATTCCATTGAGTGCAAAAAAAACATGAAAGCCAACTTCTCTTTTTATGTTTAACATGTCTTCCCTTCAAATTTCTCTTTATCGTCAAGAACCAACAAGAATCGGAATATAAATGGAGTCATTACAGAGTATGACTCCATATACCATGGCCACAACTTTTATTACTATTTCTTTTTCTATTTAAAATTCTTTTTTTTTATTCAAGATATTTTTAATATACTTTCTCCTGTTGTAGAAAAATGTATAATATAGGTACTCATATAGTATTTATACTTAATGTACATATTCTTTATCAATACATTTTTTGTACATGTATTTTAAGTAATATGAGAATTTTGCTTTCACCAACTTTCTCAGCCTTTTCAAACTATTTCAACTTTCTTTTCTTTGTCACTGTAATTCAAGTATGGACTTTCACTTTTGGGCTGCACAAAAAAAATATATTTGACGGCTACTCACTTGATACTCAATAACATGAAAATAAATACAAAGTTTTTATTTGTTGAGTGAAAGTTGTGTGGTTTGAGTTTGATAAATAAAAGACATTTATATTATTTGATAGTCTGTCTACTGTACTAAATAAATTAAACTGCGTTAAGTCGTTAACCAAGTTTTTTTCTCACGTTTAATTAATTAAATGAGAAGATGGGAGGTGATGGAAGAGCATGATGATAACTTTATCATCTCTTTATTCTCTAAATGTGACTTTTATATGATGAGAAGACAAAAAGAATTAACTATGTATGTGTACAATGTACATACACAAAGCGCAGCTGTTCAACCGTACACAGCAATCAAAAGGAGAAAACAAGAGAAAGAAAAATAATTAAAGGTGGAACTCTTTTTCTTACAGCTTTCTCTCTCCTCCTGTCAAATTCTAATGGAATGTGCCACTTTTTTGGCAAAAAAGAAAGCTGTACAAGAAATAAAGGGACTCTATGCATATCTGTACAATATAGACAAAAAAGCAGAATTTACACTATTCAAAACTTTCCCTTCACTTTTTTTTGGGTAAAATGAATAATAATTTGCAAATAATGTGAAGATTTCTATAAATAAAAAAATTCATGTTAAATAAGAATACAAAAAAAAATTACTTAAGTGGAGAAAGTTGCCTGTTGTTGCCAGAAAAATTTGCACGGATTATAATGATGCACTATTCTCGATAATTCGTAGAAAGCCTCCTCAAATAAAATTCTCTTCGATGCACAGAGAGAGAGAGAGAGAGAAAGAGACAAGCTCAAATCCAAAATTCATCAATGTAATATCTGTACGTAAACGCTTACCTACTTCCCTTTGTCTTTGATTGTGTCTTTTCGAGGTTAAATTTTTTCATTTTATTTTTTATCACAAAAAGGGGAGACTTTTCGGGAATATATTTTTAGCAAAAAAAAGTTTTTTTTTGCTATGTATATATACACTTAAAATGAAATTCCTTTCATTTATGCCCGTTCACAGTTTGAATTAAAAAATGATGGGACTTTCTCTCTCTCTCCAAGGACGCATGGACCATGGTAATGGCACACCAATGTAATGATGAATTTCCTTTTAGAGATGTGTAATCATCTCAGTCCTCAGAGCAAAAGATTTTCCCCAACTTTTACTCCCCTTTTTTTCTCCAACTTCTTCTTCATTACCATTAGAGCACGGAATTCTTTTTTTCTTGATGTACATATGTACATACATATAAATTACTTTGCTGTCTGCTCAAAAAATAAATTGAAATTTCAAGTGCACCAGTCCATGCATACGTGGAGACTGGAGATATACTCTTCTTCCTCCTCTTTTTTTCGCCATATTTACTCATTCTATTATTCCTTTCTACTTTCTCTCTCTCTCTAATATTTTTCAATCCATCCAGAAAAACTTTTAGTACACAAAAAAAAGTGTGAAGGAAACTGAATGAAAAAAAACTTAATGTTTGTCTTGTTCATTTCTATTTCTTAAGAATAAGAATCCATTTTTTTACTCCTTGTCTCTCCATGTCATGTAAGAGTAAGGATATCTAGAGGTAGGAAGTACTCGTCCAAAAATATGTCTCAATCCAAAAAGTTGACTTCCAGATGAAGACAGTTTTTGTTTACAAAGTAAATTTAATCATTTTCCAAGAAAGAGAGAGAGAGAGACTAAAATTCTCAAGTTGAAATTGAAAAAGAGACAAAAAAATAATTTATTTATATTTTTATGTCCCATCTCATCTAATTTTATATTATGAATGGCTAGCAAAGAGAGAGAGAGAGAGGGAGGGACACTTAAACAGTTAAATTAGATAAGAGAAAGAGAGAGAGAGAGAGAGTCTGAGTTAAAAATAGAAGCTAAAAATGGTGGACAATCTCCCTGTGTCTTGTGACACAAGTTGAGAGATCCATTTGATGATATCATAGCAACTAATGTGTGGGCTTAAAATATGAAACATAAAATGTTCACTCGTCCGCTCAAATAAACTTTTTTTCTATTTTATTCTTTTAGTCTGTCTCTAGAGAAAAAAAGAGAGAGAGATATAAATGCAGATAAAGTGTTTTAAGGCATCAATATGTAAAAGAAAACAAGTCGAGTGTTTGTAAATGGTAGTTGAGTAAAAAACAATCAGAAAAAGTTTTATAAATAAAATATAGTGATAAAAAATAAGAACACAAGAGAATTCCAAGAATTTACCAAAAAAAAAACTTTTTTTCTTTTTAACTTGTTGTATGTAGTATATAGGTAAAGGAGTACAAACAAGGGTTTAAGATTTATATTTAGATAATCTCTCATCCTAATACATTATGTCTACAATAAAAAAAGAGTATCAAGATTAATTCAAGTGTATGCAGTCTAATCTTATATATCCCTTGTACACACACACATGCTTTCTCTCTTTGTACAAAAGTTAGTGATTCCTTGTAAAAGATAGTTTATTTAGAATAAATCTTGACAGAATTTTCTACAAGATCATCCTCCATCAAAAGGAGAATTTATTTGATGGAGACAAATATGAGACAATATTATTTTTATAAACTTTTTTTTTAAAAAAAAGAAAAAGAAAACTTACTTTCCAAACAAAACTTCCTCCTCCTCCTCCGCCTCCTCCACCGATCTGGATAAAAATTTTTTTTTTTAATGATATTAAAATAAATTGGAAAATATTTTGAAAGTTCCATATATGTATTTTTAATAAATAGTATGTACATAGTACAGATAAAATTACTTTTGATTTTTGCATGTGAAAAAGATCCAAAAAAGCATTTTTATTCTTGTGAGACCGAATAGCTCTCCCCAGTGAAGTTGTATTAGTCGCCATGTTCCCACAGGCGTCTCGAATATTTGCAGGTAGTGTGACATTCTAGATAAAATAGAGAGACATAATAAATTATTTAGTACTTTCACCAACTTCTTACACATATACTTGTGAACATTGTGAACTACTTTTGTAGAAAAAAAAAACTTTTTCACTTTCAACCCTTTCAATTTGACCACTTGAACTTGTTAATGGTCTTTCCGCCCCAAAAAAAGGAAAAAAAGTATTTGGAAATGAAACCCTTCCGTTCTTCATGTAAAGGAACTTTGTGTGTATTTATTTACACATACAGACTTATATTTGTGTACATAGAAAAAGTAGAGAGTATCACTCTTGCAAAGTCTTTTATTTAATGGTGTAAGCCAATTTAAAGCATCTAAATAAATAAATAGGGAAAATTCACACACTGAAAAAAAGTTTAAATTGAAAAAAAAGACTTGTCTTGTCTTCCTCCCCATTAAAAAAAGAAGGACTCGTGATACTATTGGTAAACAGACAGAAACTTAAACTAACAACTAATTAGGAGAGACGAACCATAAATGTGTGGCAAATAAAATTTGGCATTGATGTTGATTGCCAGCCATCTCGGATAGTAAATGAATTTAGTTTGTAGAAAACAAGTAAAAGCTTTTACTCTTACTCCAGTTGATTTTATAGGATAAGCTCATGTGTATGTACATGTTGTATATTTATATGTACATATGTAAAAGAGAAAATATTTTACTTGATCACAAACGGACGCTCCCTCCTGACCCACGAGAATGTAAAGTTTCTCTCCTTGACGAAGATACAGAGTCACTTTGACGATAGAGCCATGAGATGTCATTTGATTGCTCTCTGCACCTCTTCCACCACTAGCCCCTTTGGCAATTATCCTATTTGATAAACAAATTAAATAATTAATAAACTCATTTATTTTTACTACGTCATCATACTCTCATCAATATTTTTATCATTTAATCCTATTCCTTACATCATTTTTTATTTTTATTCCTCTTATGCCAATATTTTTATCATTGTAATTTAACTATAGAATGTACATACTAAATTTATTCCTTTGACATAATTTTTTTTTCATGTCAAAAGATAATAAAAGACAAATTATTGTGTAACTTTTTTTTATTGGGGGGTCAATTTCAACAGCCTCCACTTTTACTTTCTCTAGTCTATTTTTGTAGGTGAAATACTCGTGGGTGACATTATGTCACTGACATGATCAAAAATTATAATTTTAAATGATAAAATAAATTAAATTACGTAACAAAACTCCATTAACATTTAATTTAAGTCATGACTCATGGACAAAACTTTTTAATTTTTTTTTCTTTGAACCAACAAAAAAAACTTGTTCATGCTTTCTCCCTTGTTTCTTTGATCAATTCTCAAATTGGAAATTCATGGGAGGACATCCACAATGTCAACAAAGTCTCTCAAGAGAAAGAAATAGAGAGGAAAAAACACTAAGAACAAGTTTTAATTCTCCGGAGATACAGTGAAATCAGTCTAACCTCAATTCCACAGTGCTTTCTCTGTACTTTCTCCAGGAACAGAATTTCCCTTAAAGTATTATGTACATGGGGGGGGGACGAGATTTGTACATTGTGTGTGCTCTCACAAAAATCCAAAAAACTAAACTATAGACAAAGTACAAGTCTCCCATTGTACAATTGTGTATGTATGTACATGCAACATGAGACGGTAAGCTCTTTACAATAGAGAATGTACATAAGTATTCTCATTCGTGGAGACAACAGACTGAAATCCAAACCATTGACAAGAGAGTGAGAAGGGATAGAAGAAAAAAAGAAAGAAGAAAAAAATTTTATGTGATCGTGAGTTCCAACTTTTTTTTTGGTCATGTTGACGTTCCCTCGTCTCACCCATCAGCAAAAAGTCTACCTCGTCAACAGTCTCAGTTCTATGTACGTTTGTCCTCTCTCTCTCTCTCTCATTGCATTGCTGCCTTGAATAAATGGATTCAAACCAAAGGCAAAAAGGCAGTACTTTCTTTCTCCTTTCTTTTATTTTCTTCTTTTTCTTCTTTCGAAGAAAAAGAGAGAAAACAACGTCGTACAATACAAACAAAGCCAACTTTTTTTTTACTTGGGGGATCCTCTTACATAATGTCATTTTGCAAGTCCATCCATGACTGTGACGACAAGAGCCACCAAAATTGTTTTTTTTCTGATTTAGCGAGTGCCAATGAGAAGACTAAAAGAAGAAGAAGAAAACTAACTATTAAATTGTATAGAGTTAAACCACATAAAACCAGAGTTTTTTCTTCTTTTTCTTCTACACCTAAATTTTCTTTGTGAACACAGTCTTTGTAAAAGTGCGTATTAGGGACTAGGCACAAGGATGATTATCGTGAGGGTATCAAGAACCAAATTTTCTCCCAATTTTCTGCACCACAGGCTCTCTGTCTACAAACTGACACACACTCACTCTCTCTCTCTCTTTGTCTATCTACACGTATTTTTTTGTAGGCGTATGAGTAGAGCCTCGAGATGTAATCATGATGATCCTCCAAATAAAATCAATATTGAATTACATATACACTTGTACTTGGAATCTATTCTAGTTTTTTTTCTCCCTCTTGTTCTCCATCTTTTTTTTTGTATTATCTGTTATTTGTATCTGGAAGTGATTCTTGTTTCAAACTCAAATGGAATTAACTACATAGAGAAAAAAAAGAAAACCAAAGACTCAACATCTGTTTTGACTTGTTTTTTTTCTCTCACATGATCATGATCCTTAGTACTATACTTTGTACCGTTATAACAAAAAAATTTTTGTTTGTTATTTATCAATGTGTTTCTACTTGAACAGATCATTTGTTCAAGATTAAATACTTTTTTTTTCATTTTTCTTCTCTTTGTTGTTTTTAATTGCTTTACAATTCGCAAATTCTTTTGTAGTGTAGAAAATTGTTGCCAATAAAAAATGAACTTTGATTTTTCAAAGGATAAAAAAAATATATTTTGTGTCTTTTTTTTGACTTGCAAAATTTTTCTTAGAATTGCAATGAAGAATACAAATAGCTAATTGTAACTCACATGACTTTTTTTCAGGCTAGGCTACAGGCTACACAGTTTCTTTGTGTTACAATAAAAAATGAAAAAAAAACAGATTCCTGGAACCCAAAAAAGTTAAAAAAAACTGACAAAGTCTCATTCTAGACTTTTAGAGTAAATCGTTTGTCTGCCAAATTCAAAATAAAATAAAAAAAGACTTTTTTTACTTGAAGACTTGAATTACAATGAATGGACAGGAGAAAAGTTTACTCTGGCTGTTTTTATTTCTTAATCTTGACTGGCCCTGGTTCTGTCTCAGTCTCTGTCGTAAGGTTATGTGGGGAGAAATATATTAGAAGAGTTGGCCTTGGTCTTTCATTGTGCTGTCTGTTGCCATTGCAAATGTGTGAGTCTATAATTGTGTCATTTGGTATAGGTTCAATTAGGTTGTCTTACTTACTCTTTTTCGCTTCATTGTGTAGCACTAAATGTACAGACATACCTAGGTATACGTACATGTACAAACATTGCGTGCATCCCAAATCCTTGGCATAAAACTTGAAACTTTTTTTTTGGGGGGGGGGGGGGATTGAGGAAGAAAGAGAGGGAGAAAAATGTCAGTGGCACTCTAGCTTACAATCAGCAGTCATTCCTGTCACCCAGTTCATTGGCTATTACGTTCTGGCTGGATCGTCAATAGGCACATTTTAGTGTGTGCCAGTACGAGAGAGAGAGAGAGGAGAGACAGTGAAAAGATTGTAGGGCAAGTATTTTTATAGGAGAAATTTTCTACAATAAGAATGACTTGATGGACTTTTCTGTCTTCTTAAATAACTACAAAGACGCGACAGTAATACCAAATTCCTTGACTCTCTCCCTCTCTCTTTAATTTCCCTTCCCCCTTCTTTTTTATTCTTGTTCATTTCAACAAATTCTTTTTTTTCTTCTCTACAAAATAAAATACACTAATGCAGCCCTATAGACACATTGTCAAGTCAAGGCTCAAGAATTTAAATGGCTGTTCAATGGGGTTTTTTTCATTGTGACAGAGATAGAGATAATAATCTATTTTAATTATTTTTATTTAATTATTTCAAGTAATAGACAAGAACAATTTATTTATGGAGATTTAAACGCATCCATTAAATTCTAGTAAAAGTTAAATTAACTCTTGAGGATTTATAGTGAAATTAGTTTTAAAACAGAATTAAAGTTTATAATATTTCTGGACTAGATATACACATATGGATTATTTTTTGATAATTGTGGAGACTTCGAGTTTTCTAGCATACAGAGAAAGAGAGGATTTTCCTCGTGCGGGATTGCAAACTGCACGAGAAAAAAACTTAGAGCCGTGCTATGAGTAGCCATGCGGCAATTTTTAAACTTGAAAAAAAACAAATTTTGAAAAAATCGTAAATTACAATTTAGTTCATTTATGATGATTTGACAAGTATTTA
>JAQIVZ010001161.1:0-39273 GCA_034700945.1 Arrhopalites spinosus
CAGTACAACATACTAAAATATCTTGGTGATCGGTTTACAAGGAACGGAGATAAAAAATCATAATCATTACTTTTTGACCTCCCCTCGTAAGATCAAATACGCATAAAATTAAAATTTTCACAAAAGTAAATTTTAACAAAAATTAGAGTACAGTAAGTCAGAAATGTTGAGCTTACCAACAATAAAATCATAAATTGGAGGAGGTTCATCTGTAAAAGTGGTAGTTAAATAGTCGTAATAATAATTATATCCATTGAGAACAACTATATAAATAGGGACTGGTGCAAAGAGTACTACCAAGAGTAAAATATTACACACTCCCATTATTCTAAAATATTACCAACTAATCTCCTATTTTAATTCTCTCTCTCTCTCTGACACACTACTTCCCCAGCCTGCAATTTGACACTACCGGCTCTGCTTCTAATGGGAACCTCACATTTTCTAATCGACAATGGGGTTGGAGATGATAAAGGTTTTACAAAAAAATAAATAAAAAAGGCATACTCTCGTTGTCCTTGCACTTCGCTTGTACACATTTTTTTTGGTTGCCTGTTTGTTAAATTTAACTCTTGTTTTTGCTCCATGCTGTGAACGCAACCTCTCTCTCATTGCACAACATTTTTTACCTGTTTTTTCACTTTTCAAAACATAAATTAAATTCCAGTCTTAGCCCAACTTAAATATTGACTTCCCCATGCCCATGCATTATTCTCAGCGTGAATATTTTTGTAATGTAAAATGATGAACCCTGTACATATACGTATGTGTCATGGATTTTGGAGTGAATCTCTCCCCTTGGAAAAACTGCTACTTTTATACAGCTGCTAAAATTATATAATATATAGGCAAACCCTCTTGGCTGTAGGGACCTACATGTTTTTGCTGGCTATCCCATGATAATCATTGTATACAGGATTTTCAAGGCCTATCTGTAGACCACAGAGTAACAACATCCCACTATTTTACGTGAAGCATATGATAACCCCAAGTTAGAATAAAATGCTGGCAATATTCACATTTAATGGAGATACAAACCATCTTTAAAGATGCTGAGCTGGGACAATTTTTTTTTCTTCTATTTTGTACCTACGAGTATATCATCATAAGTTAGTTACATTTCTAGCAGTAGGCTATCGCTAATATAAAGATTTAAATGAGATCGTCCTTGAGCTTCCCAAGTTGTGAATAATATCTCTTGATTTGATTACCAATTTACGCACATTTTATTTTTACACGCATTTTGGCATGGATTTAATTTACAGTGTTCAGTGTTATAAAAAAAACAAAATGATTTCAACTTTTCATAATTTTAATTGCCATTGATGAACAATTCACTGATTATTTTTGACAATTTAATGACTCTTAGCATTAATTTATGCAGTCTTGAGCAATTAATAAAATATAAAAAATTAAATTAAGTTGGAATATTAAAAAGTTGTAATTAATTTTAGTTAACTACGATCCCATTAAACATTTTCTTTATTCATGTTGATTGTGGTTGAATATTTTTTGTAAAATAAATATTAGATTTAATTGGACAATGCTAGTAGTGCAGAGTGCTGTGGTAGGAATAAAGTGTTAACATGAATTATAAAATAAATAAATTGAAGGGCATCCGCCTTATCCATACAAAACAACTTTTTAGCTTGTTGTTTTTGTCTTAGTTATGTGATAAGTGATAACAAACCATTGCAAAGGTCATAAAGGTAAAACTTGATTTTATTATTATTAGACTACAATCAGTCTACTGATCGTGAGTTTAATTACGTGTTGTCTATCTAAACTAATACAAACTTAGAGTCATTATCACATTACTAAACTTGTGCTAAGAATTTTACACATAATAAATTGAGCAGTGACTAATTTTCCCTTTTCAATTTCATTTTTTCAACAAAGAATAGAAAATTAAAATGTTAAACATAAATACATAGCATTAAATTAAATTTAATAAATTTAAAAAAATGAAGAGAATTTTGTAGGCATCACATGAGGAGCTTAATTCTTCTTTATCAGGTGCTTATTTTGTATTTTATCAGACAATTTTAGATATTGAGTGCATGCATTGAACTTGAAGCTTAAATCTAAAGTTCAATTTAAATGTCACAAGAGCTAAAATAATGTTGTTGTTTTTCTATAATATAAAAAACTGTCTATCTGAGATCACAAGGTTTTTTATTTTTACAAGTGGTCACTATTTAAGTAATAGATTGCAACAATATCAATTGATGGAAATTTTTATGTTTTGAGTTTTTTTTAAAATTAAATGACCTTCATGGATCATGTCACGGTCCATGCCTCTGTTTGTATAGCGCTAAAACTTGAGTAAAATTGCTTCGTCAATATTAATTAACCTCTAATTTAAGATGCAGGTCCCACAAAAGTGCATAAAATGGATTAAAAATGACTTGTGTGATAATTGAATTGAATTATACGAATCGAGAGTAGTAACATTGATTATCACGAAATTTGATGTGTTGATCATAAAGACAAACTTGATACTGTTCACTCCAGTACTCTCGTATCATGTCAGAGCCCTTTTCAGAAATCATTATTGTTGGAGCATTTGTATTTGCATTGACTAGGAGTGGCATCACGGAACAATCAATTACCCGAAGTCCCGAAGTTTTCAGTACACTAGAGAGAGTATAGAGAGAGTAGCCATATCAAGTCAGTTAAGAGAATTTTAATCAAAATGAAGAAAATAAATAAATAAATACCGAAGTTTTGAGTCCACTACAGCAGATTCATCAGTCGGTTTTCCCATGCGAGCAGTTCCTTTTATGAATGTTAAAATTTAGAATTTTTTCAATATCTAATAAATTATGATTTTAATTGATTTTGATAGTTAGATGGTAATTTAAAATAAAAATACCGGCAGGGTGAAATAAAGTGGAAGTGTAGCGTCTTGCGATACATTCAAAACTTTCACGACTCTGATCGTGATAAATTTCACAGCCCCGTGCTCGTCCTGGTAAGAAAGTTGCGTTGAGCTCTTTGAACGCGACTGTTTCTTTGACTAATTTTGAGCAAAGCATTAATCCTTCAGTTAGAGCTTGCAAGTCAGAATCATCTTCAAAATAATTGGGATTAATTAAAGGTGGACTGGATGGGTCTGAATCTCTCAATGTTATTTCTCCACGACTTTTTGGTCTTACCAAAGTGGCTGTAAAAAATTATGATATTAAATTATTGAATTTTTTTTTGTTTAAATTAAATTCCCTTACCAAGAATGATGAGAGCATCTCGGCCAATGTATGGATGAAATAAATCGGAAATGAGACTCGAATCCATCCCCACCATTGTAGAAATATCATGAGCAATATGACTGTACATTCCAAGTCCAACTAAATATAATTGCAAGTCTGGCCATGACTCATTTTTATGTCGAACTTGAGACGACTCTGCGAAAGCCATTGCTTGGAGACCGGAAGTTGAGGATAGTGGCCCTTAAAATTTTTAAAATTCAATTAAAAACTAACAAAGGCTAATATTAATACTAATCAGTGCTTTAATTGTTTCTTCATTTTTTAACATTGGCTCACGCTAAATAAATGTCTTTGTCTACCTCTGCCTCTCCTCAAATAGTCCCAGTAGTTGGCCAACGTCAAATCTCTGTCGGGAATAAAAGATTTTGGAGGATCAATTAATATTGGGCCACAAAATGAAGCTGGATGATCCTGTAAATTTTCTCCTACTGGCAAATCTGCTTTCACTTTAATCTACAAAACAAATAATTTAAAATTAACTTTATGTTTTAGTTTATTTAGTTACAATATTTTTTGTAAATGGCAAGAACCTTTAAACTCCTCAAATGTTTCTTTCGTCCAATTCCACTCAACATCAACAATTTGGGAGTCTCTACGGCTCCAGCGGAGAGAATTATCTGATCAAAGAATAATTTTAATTATAATAAAATACATCGTGAAAATTATTATTTTTTACAAACTTCTTTGGATGCTCTAGCAAAGCGAGTTCGTCCATGTCGCTTAAATGTGACTCCAAACGCCCGATTATTTTTGTCTAAATGAATCTGTAGTATTTGACATTTAATAATTAATTTCTCGTTCAATTCTACACAACAAATTATTAATTAAAAATCAATATAATTCACCTTTTCAGCAACAGAATATTGAAGAACATGGAGATTTTGTCGATGTAGAACAGGCTCTATGAAAGCATTATACGTACTCCATCGAACTCCCTCTTTTTGTGTCAATTGGTCCAGTCCAAATCCTTTTTGTTTGGCTCCATTAAAGTCCACTGTGTCATAACCAAGTTCCTTTCCTGTGACATGAAGAAAATGAAGCATATTTTTAATAGGTGGTACAACTAACCATAATATTTAATTACTAATTAATAATTAATAATTAAAAACTTTAGTACCTCCTCTCAAAAAATTGTCCAAAAGGGGAGCATAGGTCACATCAGTGACGGACAATTCTCCAACTCGACTGTGATATCGACCTATAATTAAATTTAAATGGACCATTATAATTTTTCATTCAACAACTTTCAAAATGAGTCAAAATGGCAAAAAGATACAACAGAAAAAGAGCATGTCATTTCATTTTACATTGGGCATCCCAAGTACATAGGTAGGGAGCCAAAAAATAGTTTTTTATATCTTTTTTTTACTAACTAATAATTTATGTAAAGTACTTTAAAAGTAAAGTAAAGTAGCTCATGGAATAAAAAGTTGCAAACTACATGTAATTTTTTGTGTCTAAAATCTTAAACATGACAGCTTAATATTATTTTAGAATGACGTCAAAGATGAGCAAAAATTACATTTCCTCAGGGTAAACGACAGAGTGGTACAAGAAGGAGACAAAGTTTTTGGCAAGAATGCAGAGAGAAAATTTTTCCTTTTTTCTCTGGCAAGAATGAGAGAGTAAAAAAAATAACCCCTCAGAAAAAAATTGGGCATAAAATGGGACCTTAATGAGTTACTTCCTTTGTGGAAAATTTTAAGGTGAATTAATCACGACTGAAGATCACATGTAAAATATGAACATGCAGTGAAAAATGCATCTCCAAAGACAGTAGCCTAGTATTTTAAGTATAGTTTTAATTTAATAGTAATACATATTGTACAAAACCCCCAAAATGATTTTCGGAAGTGGTTGAAAAATTGTAAAATGATTTAAGTTTAGTTGCCGTATACAAAGTATTAATGTTGTACATATTAAAACTTATGAAGTTATAATTTTGTCGGCTCATTAGGATGTAGCATGATGCCTGCACTCAATTGAAATGCTTCATGCTCCACACTAACAATTTGGGAAATCTTTTAAGGAAGGATTTCAACCCTTTAAAATACAATTGACATTTAAATATGCCTTCTTTTATAGTTCATTGTAACTTAAATAAGTAGAAATTAGAATTAATTGTGGTTGTACGTGAGCCACATCAAAAATAATATCTTTGTGAGAAAATTAGGGAGGGTAGAAAATGATGAGATAATTTCTATTCAAATGATGACAAATAAGGTTATACATGTTGAGACAAGAACTTGAGAAATTGGGAAAACTAAGGACTGTACATTATTTTCCACCTTGACATTGAATAAAAAAAATACTATGTAGTTCTATAAAGATTGATTTGAATATGAAAACTAGTGATCACCTTGATTTTAATTAAACGCAATTTAATGATTGGCTTCAGGCTAAATTGATTTTCATTGCTAAATAAACAACACAATTAAATAAATATATAAATAAAGTTTTGACTTACTGTCATTACTGTAAAGTCCTCTGTATTGTTGAGATTTTTTAAAGAATGGTAACACATTTTCAAAATTCCAGGAACTATCGCCAGTGAGCTCAGCCCATTTATTGTAATCTTGTTTATTTCCTCGTACATAGAGCATATAGTTTAGAACAGATGAACCTTGAGAAATTATTTAAGTTTTAGAAAATAAATGGCATTCTTCATTTTTTTAAAAAAAAATTGTCAAAAATCAAACATATTTAGTTCAGTACCCCCTAAAACTCGACCTCGAGGCCACAATGCAGACTGAAAATATGAAAAAAAGTGTATGTGTAAGCTATTTCAAATAAAAAAGTTAACTTGATTGACAGTGAAATAAATAGTAAATAGCCAACCTGACTTCGAAGACTTAAACATGACTTATTTTGTGGAACGGTCTATGAAATTGAACGAATGATAATTAACTTGTTGTCAAATTGAGACATTAGTTTATAATTATGGAATTGAGACTTTACTTGATGTTTCCAGTCTACAGACGGGTTATGTAGCATCAGCATGGCCATTCCAGGAATACCTGTCAAAAAATTTGGACTTCCACCGGCTTCCAATACTAAAACTTTATGATGTTTAGACAATCTACAACAATTATTATCATCTCAATTAGTTTGACATTTTTTCTGTACTCTCATTTTTTAATGTGAAATTAAAACTGAAAATTATACCGATTTCCCAAGACACTACCGGCACTGCCTGCTCCAACTTTTTTTTTGAAATAAATTAATAATAAATAAAATAAGTAAAAAATAAATTTTAATAAATTTCAAAATAAATATTAAATAAAATGGACATTACCAATAATAAAATCATAGATCTCTCCATCAGTAAAACTACTAATCACAAAATCCCTCACAATAAAGTCAAACCAAAGATCACAGAGCTGAAGAATAGTGACAATAATAGGAATGGAACTAAATATTAAACTCAACGCTGCTACCTTCATTTTAATAATAATTAAAATCAACTGTCACAAACTGTAGTAAATAAATACAATTTATTTTTATTTGTCACAACTTAATTTTTTACTCGTCCCACAAAAGTCTCATCATACAATTTAACAGACTTTTCTGTTTTAGCCATTCCCAAAAAAAACTGTTGAATAAAGTTAAAATTGTCCACTAAACTCACTTTAATTGTCTTGATCACAACTGGTAAGATGAGACTGATGATGACTGGAGAAAAAATGTTTCCAGTTTTCGTCCACGGGATTGTCTATATGACTTGTACAAGACATTTTAGGTTTATGCTTGCCATGTGTTTAATTTTTTTGCAATAAAGTTTATCACGAGAGCAGAGTAGAGCGTGGTAAGTAAGACAATTTTTGCACAATTAGTTTTGTGACTTGCACAAGTCTCTAACAGTACAGCAAGGAAATGCTTTGCCGGTTATCCCCCAACCACACACTCGAGCACTCTTTCGCCTTTGTTTTTGTTAACCCCTTTACTATTTAACCACAAAAACTATTGAGACTGAACGAGTGACTTTATTTTGCATGATTAAGTTTCGGAGGAAAGAGAACCGTTTTTATGTAGTATCACCTACATTCTTCCCCTGCTTCCTTTGAAAATGAAATTAAAAAGAACAATGTCACCACCTAATATATATGTCAAGATAATAAATGGTTTCTTTTGGATTTATTACCTCATTTATTTAACTATTTTTTACGACCTGTAATAAATAATCACTCTTCGTATTCACTCACACTCACGCATTACCCCAAGTGAATGGGGGATGACCACATACAGGTATTTAAAATTTAACAAGTAAATTATTATGATTCTTCATCTATATATTTTCAATCACTCATAACCTACTATTTATTTGTATTTGTTATAATTTGTGAAGATGAGGAAATAAATTCTTTGACTACCCTCTCGCCGCCGTCTTTTGACTACTGATATTCCCCCAAAAAGATGTTACGAGCGAGTTTTTGACAGGAATCATTTTTTCTTGACTCTTCTTTTTTAAAGAGTTGATGTACTTAATACATTAGTGCATGTCTCTTAAACCAAAACAAGGATGCACCACTGAACATGGAGCCTGATTCTGGATGCGCATTGATGCGCTCTCATGAGCATTTCATGATAATTGTAATAATAGGATATTTTTTTTGCCAAACTTTATTCTTCTTTGAAAAGGAGAATATCCCTCTCTTGAAAAATTAGAGATTCTTTCACTCTTGTCTCCCTTCTCCCATATTATTTAACTTTGGAATAAAAAAAATGAAATGTGAGTAGAACTTGTGTTTAAAAAAAATTACAAACTATTTACCTGGGGGGAAGACCCTTTCCCTCACTAAAAATACAACGTACCCCAAATTATTAATATTTTGGAAATTCCTGTACAATTTTTCTTTTTAAAAGTGATATAGATGGTCAGGCTATGTGAAGCAGCTTGATTTTATATGGGCATAATCCTCACCATTATTTATCTATTTCACTGGTATAATATACCAGGGAATGGTATCTCTATCTACTTTGAAAGATGGGCAATTTTTTATTTAATTTTTTTTTAGAATTTTGAATTCAGTTTACATTTAAAATTAAATGCAACGCCTATCTACGACCTTAATGCCATTTTTTGCAAAATTAATTTATTCTAAATGATGTTAAAAATTATATGTAGTTAAATTATGTTTTGTCACTGAAAAAAAACTGAAAAAATGGTTTGAGAAAATTCTCATAATTTTATGAGAATAAAATTAATAACAGGAAAATCTTTGAAATGGTTCATTTGTAAGAATAGTCTCTTTTCTAGATTTTTATTACAAGGCTCCAGCATATCGTACAAGAACATGATGGCAGGGAGCAAAAGAGTTATTCCGTTTGGAAAACATGAATGTAAATTCAAATAATAATACTTATATAGCATCTTTGTTAGTTTGTAGAAATTGAAGAGTATCATAATTCATAAATGTACAAAAAAAAAAACTTTCCTACATAAAGTTTATAAATATCATAATTATGGACTTGTATAGAATAGAATAAGATAAATGTATTTGTATAGATGTATATAAATGTACACACAATGTTTAACATTCAATGGTATCAACAGCCGATAATCTTTTAACTGAAGGTTAAAATTAACAGCTTCTTCTTATCATCAAAAGCATCTCGTCGAGGGAGTACATATTTAAGTGTAGTTAAAATTAATCACTAGTTTGCATAATATCTGTTGGAGTTGGTAAAGGTGAAAATGCTGGTGGTGGTGGAGAGTTAACGTCGGTTTCCTCTGGCATTTCGACTTTGGTTAGGGTTTGTTGGGATGGTGGTGGTGATGTACTTTTAATTTCTATTTCCTCTGACTTTACTACCTTAGTTGTCTCTACTTTTAGTGGAACACAATTTTCTATATCTTGATGCTTTGGTAGTTTGTAAGGCTGCCGATGACTTTTATTAGCGGATGATGAGGCTACTTTTAATGCCAAGGCCTGTTTTTGCATTTGTAATCGTATAAGCATCATCCTTCTAAATCTTTGATAAAATCGTCTTCTTCTTATTCTCGTTTGTTCCACTTTGAAATAAAAATAATATGACAATAAATCATCATAAAAAATTCTTGACAAAATATTTCCTTACAAAATTTAAGATAGAAATATTAAATTACTTCTCTTTCTACGATGGAGTAGCCACCAAGAACAACAAATAACGTAAACATATCTTGGATCACCTCTTGGAAGAGAATTTGCGGCCTGTAATATTATACCCCATGTATTGGCCTCTAAAGGAGATAGTCCGACGAGATTCTCCATCATGTCTGTCAACAATAGTCAAATAAATGCTCCTAAATCTTGTTCAATTTTAGAGGAGACACAAAGATGACAAAGAAATGCTAAATGTTAAATACCTGAATAGTTGATATTTTCCATGATTAAATATCTATAATGTACAAAATAATTTTTTTGTGTATCACGTCCACTCCTACATGACAAAAACAACAATTTAAACTTTTTATTTTAACTTATTTACCGGAAAAACAACAAATAACAAGAAATAAACAAACTCTACAAAGTTGCCAAAAAAAACAACTCCTAACTTTGAAAGTTGCCACGATATTCATAGAGCACAGTTTACAATTGAAATAATTAAAAATCGTTAAATAAACTAGACTTTAGAGAGTTTAGTAAAATATGGAACTCAACTTAAACTCTACTCCGCCATAGAGTGTCTAATGTATTATGATAGAGACAAGGATTTCTTAAACGTTTGGAAGAGAGTTTTGAATAGAGTTTGAGATTTTACTAAACTCTCTTTTTTAATAAACGGTGTTGTTTATTACCACTTTAAATAAAATACCAACTAAATTAACGACCATGACATAATAAATAATTTGCCGTAAAAAATGTATCCCTACAACATTACATTGTATCACTGATAAAGTATCATTCCAAAGGTCACCGTCACAGGTCACTGAAAATGCATCGTAGATTTAAGCTTGCATCGAGAATGAGAATCTGATTGTATAATTAAAATTTAAAAGAATATTGGATAAATGCAATGATATACATGTGCTCATTTAACCATAGTTAATAGTGGGCTAATAGTTAAGATTAGTGAGAAGTAGTGGAGTAAATTAGATTGTATTTTAAAGGAAACAATAAGATCAAACCTATTGACTGTGACTGTGAAATAACTAGGTATGTTAAATAGTAGTTAGTTCATCACGAAAAACAAAAACTCAGTGGTCTTAGCCATGCAGTTGAATAAAATCTATTTAAAAAAGAGTCCCTGATACACTTTAATGCTCAATTTGTATAAATTCGTAAAACTAGGTAAAGGGTAACTGCATTCTCACGATCTCCCATTGTCCTACCCAAATAGTATTTTACTTAATGTACAAAGACATCTTCTGTTACAATAATACCCACATACCAAGCGACGATTCTTTAATGCCAATCAACCAATTTGAAGAGAGAAAAAAACAAACTTGGAATTGAAAATTGAAAGTAAATTATTTTTAGTGTTTCTGTGTACCTACAATTTTATTAGTGCAGGGCATTCTAAGCCATTTAAAATTGTACTTATACTTATATAACCCACATATAGATACTCGTAGGACTCTGATTTCATGGAAATTCAATACTTTTTGAGTCTCCTTTTTTTCCTTTTTACAACAGTGAAAGTAATGGCATTGACTCTACATATCATTTAAACGACCACCTTCAAAAAAATGAAGAATTTTGCAAATGGGAAAATTTTGCAAAGTATAAAAGCTCAAGAGTGTATAGAATTATGCATCAATTTTACATCTCTCTTCCTTCTACCAACAGTCTGTCTTGTCGAGTCGTAGACCGAACGACCCATCCAACATACAAAAACAATGAAATTCTTTTTGGTAAAAAATAAAACTTTTTCATTTCTTTTTTTATTCTCCCCTTGAGATTCATAGCAGAATTTTGAGAAAACTTTTTTTGCAACAATTTCCACACTGGGAATTCACTGGATAGTTTTCAAAAGTCTTTTTATATTACTACTCTAATCCTTTAGCTTGAGTCTCTTTTTTTGTCTTTTTTCACTTTTTCAAACTTTGGATTGTTTACCCAAAAAATATTTAAAATAAACTTGTTGGAATTTAGGTGACCGTTCTTTGTGTAGTGGCTTTGGCCATGTTTACTAATGCGGGACATCGGAGAGGAGGCAGAGGTGGTGGAGGATATGGTACGATTCGTAACAGGGATTTTTTTTGAAAATTTTGACAGTTTTTTCATAATTGTTTTTGAAAAATAGGGGGAGGGGGAGGAGGCAGAGGGGGTGGAGGATATGGTACGATTTAAGAATTTTTTTAAAATTTTTTTTCCAGTTTTTTAATAATTATTTCTAAAAAAATAGGAGGGGGAGGCGGCAGAGGAGGAGGTATGATCAGTGATTTTGACTGGCATTTAATTTACACTTCATAAATTGTTTTTCATTCTAAAATAGGTGGTTACGGCGGTGGTGGTAAATTTCACATATAAATAAATTGTAACAATTTTTGATAATTTTTAATTGCAACTGGCTTCTTGTCTATAGGAGGCTACGGTGGAGGTGGAGGAGGTCGAGGGGGTCATGGAGGTCAATAGAATTCTTCATATTTATTTATTTATACAGTTTGTCAGTTTCCTCTTTTCTCAAAAATGACAATGGAAATTAATTGTATTTTCTGTTGCTAATAGGAGGAGGTTACGGAGGAGGTATGCACAATTCAAAGTAGCTTCATCATTAATTTCAATTGCATAATGCCATTTAATTTTTCAGGAGGAAGAGGAGGTGGAGGAGGATATGGAGGTATATATAAAATTCTCAAACATTATTTTCTCAAATTTTGAAAAAGAATTGACAAGATTATTTTATTAATAGGAGGAGGAGGTTATGGTGGAGGAGGAGGTTATGGAGGAGGAGGAGGTAAATTCCATCAATCACAAATGATAATTTAATATCAATTATTTCAAAATTAAATAAATTATTTAGGATACGGTGGAGGAGGTCGTGGAGGAGGTGGCTACGGAGGTCAGTCAACAATTTAAATATACAGTTTCACTTTTAAAATGAAAGTTGACATGTTAATAATTTTATGTTTTGATTCTTAGGCGGAGGTGGTGGGTATGGAGGTGAGATTTAGCCAATTGGACTTTCATGTGACAAAAAATATTTGGCAATTTTTCATAATTTTCATTCAGAGTGATACAGAGTACTTTGATAATTAAACAAAAAATTGATGCTTTCAGGCGGAGGGGGTGGATATGGCGGGGGAGGTGGTTACGGAGGTATTTACCATCACTCAACTAAATTTAATTAATCAAAAACGACTTTGTACATTCATAATAATAATTACATGACAAATTTTCACAGGAGGAGGTCGAGGAGGAGGTGGTGGAGGATACGGTAAGTCACAATTCCAATTAAATAGACGATTTAATATACATTGACCTGAAATTGACAGAATGTTAAAATTAAAATTTTTACAAATTTTCAGGTTACGGCAAGTAAAAGGAGAGTCATGGCACTTGAGAAAAGAAATCAAAAGTCAGGAGAGGAGGAATATCTTCATTTCCAGTATAATTTCTTAATTTATTTAACCATTTCCTTCACTCCACTGTCTCTTACTAAATAATGAAATCAATTGTAAAAAAAAGGAAAAAAAAGTTTTCATAAAACATGTGTACTAAAACTAATGTTCAATAAAAAAGAAAAAGAAAAAAATATTCACAAAACTTTTATCTCTCCCTCATGCAACTTTACATTTTCCACTGCATTGACTCGACTCTTGACTTTCATAGAGAGGAGAAAAATAAAAATGGAGAGTGGGTAACAATAGTAAAAGTTGTAAAAAGATGATGAATGATCTCTCTTTTGAAATAAAAGTGTCTAAATTTACATGGAGCATGAAAACTCCTTCTTTTTATTATTATTTCATTCACCTCCATCACAGATTCCGTGCAAATAAATTGCCAAAAAAAAGGGCTGAACCCGGAATCACGGAATTTTCACTACCTATCAATCATCCATCTTATTCAACATTCATCTAGTCTACTTTACAATACACAAGATTTCATATGTACAAAAATATCGTCCTTCTGAAAATACATTCTTTTCAAAAAATAAATAATGATTAAGTACAACCTTCATTCTAAACAGGTCCAAGTGTTATTAAAAATTGACCAGTGGTGCTCAAACTTGTCTTAATTTCCCTAAATTTTTGGCACATTGCGAATCTCTAGCTTTACAATAAAATAAATATGATTTTGGAAAATCAAATCATTGTTAAAGTGAAATATTTCCAGCTAGTCATCAGTGACGACTTCTAAGGTAGCATTGAATACAATGCCTGGAGAAAATGACGAAAATGTTGCTTTTAATTTAATTTTCTTTGAGGAGGATTTGTCATCAAAGATGATGACATTGTGACATTGCCTGTAGAATAATTTAAATATTCAAATCATTATCATTTGAATGGAAAAGCGGACGTGATGTCCATCACGGCTCCAGCTCGTATTTTTGCATATAAGAAGAGATTTTCAAGGCCAGACGTCAAAGCTAGAAAAGCGGCTCTTTCTGAAAGTCAAAAAATTTTGCTTTATCACCGTCTCAAATTTTAATCTTTGTCAACTTTAATTCTCAATTAAAATGAGTTCAAATGAATCTACTACACGTTTGTACCCTACGACCTTACCAAGTAAGTCAATATCTGTGATTGGAAATAACTGTACTAGACTGTCATTGACAATTTAGCTGTTTTTAACTTATTTTAAATAATCTTTGAAATTTAATTGTTGCTAAAATTTTAATTTTGAAGTTAATTCATGTAATTTATTATATTTTACAGCGAATGGTCATGAAAGAGCTGCCACTTATTTGAGGGAAGCCATTGAATTGAATAAAGATCCTGTGATTGCAGAAAAATTAGCGGAATGTTACCGGCTAATTAGTGGTGTTGATGATTATTTGGATTTTACGGCTGTAGAAGAAACTCCTTTACAAAATAAAATCATCACTGACACGTACAATGAAAATTGGTCCAAAAATTTTAAAGAAAGGAAGACCATGTGGAATTTTTGTTTTGCTATGGCCAGTGGGTACTTGGAAGGTATTTTTATTTTTTATACTCAAATTATTATCAAATCATCATTTTCACATTGACTTTTATTGGGATTTTAGGACAGTTTCTTCGAATTGTGGCACAGATGACCAGAGCAAAACGAATTTTAGAAATTGGAATGTTTACTGGCTATGGGGCTGTTTCTTTTGCCGAGTCTAAACATTGTGTAAGTATTTAATCATTTTTTCACTACAAAGATTCTTTTTTTGGCAAAATTTTGATGTTAATTGTTATAAAATTTCCAGCAAGAAATGGTCTGTCTGGATATGGACCCCTTCCTTGCTAAATATGTCAAAGACAGAGTAGCCGGCACACCAATTGACCCAAAAATTAGAATTGTTATTGGACACGCATTGGATTCTTTGAAAATATTGAAAGATGAAGGGAAAACTTTTGATTTGATTTTTATTGATGCGGATAAAAGTAATTATATTAATTATTACAAGGTACGTTTTAACACTATGGATTCTTTTTATTTTCTAAAAATATTTGACATTATGTTTGTTTTTTCATTTTCTTGTAATTGGGTCTTTTTTATTTGTAGTTTGTCATGGACAATGGCTTACTTGACGAACAGGGAACAATTTTAATTGATAATGCTCTTTGGTTCGGTGAAGTTCATCCAACCCCGTCAACCCCCACGGGAAAAGCAATTTATGATTTCAATGCCTATGTCAAGCAAGATGACCGCGTCAATCAGGTAATTTACAAGATGATTATTTTCTTTAATTATATAATTAATATAGCCAGTTATAAATGTCATTTTTTGATTTTGTCTTTTCTGTCTCAAGATGATTCTACCGTTAAATGACGGAGTGATGCTGATTCATCGAAAACAAGACGAAGTCTATTAAAATGGTCATTGCTGGTCTTTTTCATTGGTGCTGGTGCTGAAACTTGACAACTTGAGGAAATTGTTGAAATTTAAATTTTTAATAAATTGTGAATCTCATTCCTTGATGTGAACAATATCAGTAAATAGAAATATTTTAACGAATGTTACAATTCAATAAACTTGTGTACAATTCAATACTTAAATGCTACCTTTGTATGAGCTATTGGCCTTGTGCACATTATATGTCTAGAAAAATTTCAAGACCTCGCCTTTGACTTATGAGGTCACCTTGAAACCTGGCCTTTATCCATGACTCCTGCCGTTTTAAAAATTTGAACAACATACATACCTTATCTCAACTATATTTTAGCAGTGTTGTCATTTATGTCATGTCGAAATTTCGAACTCTTTATTTACGTCTCGGCTTGTCTTACGTTTTCGGGAAGGGCTAAAATATTACAAAAATTAATTTCTTTGCAAAATCGAATGCTCTACAAAACTGCCTTTTCACATTTTTAAAATTTTTATTTCTTTGACCCCTCTCTAAGGTCAAACTCAAAATGACCTCGAAAAGATGAAAAAGCAACGAATTTCAAAAAAGTGAAAAGCAGTTTTGTAGAGCATACGATTTTGCATAGGGGTGATTTTTGGTGGAATTTTAGCCCTTAACTGGAAAAGCAGGACAAGCCACGACGTGAAACAACTCAAAAATAAAAAAAACTGGAGAACATCAAGTTGCCCCCCAAAAAAAGGATTGTGGTTCATTCTCTCACTACAGATGGCGTCCGCTGCTTTAATTTTTTCCAGTGCCCCCAAAAAACTGAAAATGATTGAATAATGTCAACGTCTCTTTTTTTGACCTTGTCCTGCCCTGACGTTTTCTGCTACTTAAAATGTTTGAAAAAAGGGTGAGGGAATTGGACATTGACACTTTTACAGAGACGGTGTTGGTTAATTATTATAAATTATGCAGCTCTATTCAATTTCCGGCTTGAAACTTGTATCATTAATTATTTTGGTTTCATTTTAATGCTCCTAACTTGTATAATTCTACGGCTACAAGTATCCAGTGGAGTAAATCTTTTATTTTGATCTCTTCATCCTTCCACTTGAGTCAAGTGACTTGACTCATGAGACTCTCTCGTGATGATGAGAGCGTGTAAAAAATAAATGCATAAAATCCAGACTTTTTTGGCCTGTCCATACTTTCATGCAAAAACTCATTCACGAAAACATTTAAATAATTAAATTACATACATGAGTCATGTAACATGACTGCTACAAATTCAAAATTCCCGCCCCAGTTATCATTAGCCATTCCATGTGCACATTTTTAAATGGCTGAAAATTAGTTTTTAATTAGTGTGAACGAGCATGAACAAACCCTGTAAAATCAATTTGAGAGAGAGAGAGGGAGATGCACATAAACTGTGAAATATGAACAAGAATTGACTTGAACGACCTGCAACTTTTGAAGCTACACACTTTTTCCAAAAAGGAAAATCATTATTTTTATATTTCGGACAGTTTCAACCTTCCTCCCAGAATATTAAAAGTCTCCATTTCCTTTCCATTTCCAAACTTGCTCTTCCTCTGTTTTTATACTGAGTGAAAACTATTACAGGGAGAAAGCAGTTGGAGGTTAAAAGTTACAGAATAAATCGTTTCTACTTGTAAAAATTTCTACATTCTACATGAATCAAAAATGAAATTTAGTATAAAAAATAATATTTAAATCCAAGTTTAAATAGCGTGTAGTATGAAACATTTAAAAAAATTTAGAGAAAGTTAAACATACAGAAAAGTAGTCTCTCTGATTGTACAGAGTGAGAAAAAAGGGAAAGTCGAGACAGAGAGAGAAAGGCCACAAGACAAGTTTTTGGAGGATTCATTGTAGTGTAATAAATTCAATTTGCTTTCACTTGACAGCCTCTAATCCTTTAATGACTTTTAATGATAATCCTACGAGAGAGAAAGAAAAGAGAAAGTTTCTTTCCAAAAATTCTACAAATTGAAAATTCTAAATTTATTCAACACCCCAAAGAGAATATTCAATGGAGAATTATTTTTATTGTCCAACAAAACTTTAACTCTTAAATTAGCCACAGACAACCATCCTAACTATCCGACTAAAAAAATTAAATAATTACTAAATGTAATTATTTGAAAATAATTATTTTAACAACTGTAAAACTAAAAATATTATTTTTTTATCGTCATCAACCAACTTCACCTACTCAAAATTTCAATGAAAAAACAAAAGATATTTCATAATCCTTCTAAAATTAGAAAAAACCCCGATCAAGTTAAAAATTTGACGACTGCCAACGTGGGAGTGCCAAGTCCCTCCTCTACAATTTTCCAGTAAAATGTGTAATTTATCACGTGATTAAATCCAATTTTGTTCCTACCCCAAAACAAGAATAATCACAATTACCAGTAATGTAATGGGTAGTTAAAATGTAACATTGTGTTCATTTAACCGTGGGGAGGAGGAGGGTTATGGTAATTAATCAGAATATTTTGAGATTTAATTCAATTGCTCATATAAAATCTTTGGTACAATCTCTACACGTACCTCAGAATAGGGGCTATGAAGAGAGAGGGGGGGGGGGGATGCGGTGTGTGAGGATGGTCGTTGAGATTAAGGTTATAAATAATGAGCTAAGTTGAAAAGGCCGAGGTGACTATGTAAATATTTTAGTCTTTCCTCTACGGATGCAATGCAGATACGGAAGAGAGGGAACTTGTATATATTTTGGGTAAATAAGAGTGAGGAGGAAACACTTAAATTCTTCAACTCAATCTCAAGGATCAAGACAATCAACTATTTATTATCCCCCCCTTCTCTACATATTCTCCAGCAAGAGGGAAAATGCAAGGAGAGAATTTACGACTCAGAATTCATTTTACTTACTAATGAGAAATTTCCTATCCTGTGTGTGTGTACAAATGTATGACTAAAATGGAAGGAAATGGAGAGTCAAAAAAGGTTGAATAATATTCCCATTTAAATTCAACTCATGTCTTACTTTTACTTTTATTAAAAATACCAAAACATTAAACTATACACTCCCTCCACTTCATCCCTCTTTTCCCCTTGAATTATCAAATCGAAATTCAACAATCGTATCCTCCCAATTTTTCCAATCTTCCAACCTCATCTCTCTCCACTTTCTTTTCTTTCTTTTTCTATGAATTTCCTTTCCTTTTCACTCTTGGAACGAGAAAGACAAGATGGAATAATGAAGGAGAAAATAAGAATATTTTCTTTTGCTTTACTTGGCTATTTACAAAATAAAGAGAAAATATTTGGACAGAGGGGCACACATCTCCCCCATGAGGTCTCTTGATCTTTTCTCCTCCAACTTTCTCTCTCTCTTTCTCTTTTCCCCTCCTTTCTCTTTGTGTACAGTAAATAAGGCCGATAGCGACAGGATTGCTCTTGCTTCATTCGATTTCTTTGTTAGTTTGGGAAATTTTTTCTTTGGTATATTTTTTTCCTTTTTTTTGATAGAGAACAATCTAAATTGATTGTAGAAATTTTGTGAAAAAAATTTTTGACTAAAATGGGAATGTACAGGGTGAGTTTAAATGTAAAAAATTTTTGTTTATTATTTTATTTTTCAAAATCAATTTTTTGGAACATAATTTTAAGACTCTTGACAATCAAACTTATGGAGTGGGATTTAAATAAAAATAGTTAAATTCTATGTTTAAATCTTTGACGAATATCTGTAAATGTTTTTTCAATTTACTTGAAGAATTGGAAGAGGAGAAAGGACCCTGTAGAAGTGAAATAAATTTGGTTGGTCGTTGGAGGAATATAAATAAAATGCGTAGTAATAAAAAATAAAATATGTACAAGAGAGAGAGAGAGAGAGAGTTTGATAGATGCGGAAAAAGGAGAGAGGGGAGAAAATAATCAATTTGATGATGGGGGAGTTTAGTGAGAGGCAATATAAAAATTTGAATTTTATTGACATTTAAATTGTCAATGACTTTCACCCAGTCGTCGGCAAGAGAAATGTGTTTTCTTTTTATATCGTAAAATTGTAAAATAGAATCTACCCCCCTCACCCCACTGTACACATTCCCTTTGTTAATGAGTGATGTACAAAAAAGGTGAAAGTTCTTTTATAAATCCGCCGTTTTTTTACGCACCAATATTTTGTACAGATACTATCTTTGTTAAAATTTTCTTTTTTCAAAAAATGATTTTATAAAATTTTATTTTAAAAAACGACAACACAAAACATACAAGAAAACTTTCTCATCCCTTTAGAGTCTGTACTTGAGACGTCATGAGCCAGAAGAAACAAGTCGAAATGTAAGAATGCCAACTTTTTTGTCCACAAAAAAAAATCCTCTTCCTCATTGGCTGGAGTCTGGACATAATAATTTAATTAATTGTAATTGTTTTTGTGATGGTAGTGGACACCATTATAAATAATTGAGTCTTTATGACAAAAAAAATGGGCTAATAAAAAAAGGGGGCCACAAATCATGTGCCAAAAAACTTAGACTTTGTCCTTAGTTCATTGTAGTACTTAACCACAGTACAAAAAATTGGACATTTTATAAACCAAAATATGTACATGAATTTACGTATAACATTTAAACAGCACAGCATCGCTCTCAAATTGGTTGTAAAATTTTGCAATTTTTTTGTGTGTGTGGCATTAGAATGGCTAGAACCTTGTGAATACAAAAAATTTTGCAAAAAAATGAAATAATAAATCTTGTTCATTTCATTCCATGTTACAATTTTATGCAAGTCAGTTTCATGCTAGTCAAAAAAATATTTTTTTTGTAAAAAAAATTCGCTACAAAAGGAGCTTTTTGTAGAAAGAGCCTTTTAGTAACTGTAGTTTGTAATTAATTAGATTCTCACCCATCAGAACCATCCCCATAGTCACCCGTCTCTGTAAATGTGAGACTAATGTAGAGGGGTCAAAATTGAACACTTTTAATGGCATATGCATCAACATTAATTTCATCCGAGGCATGTGAGTGTGAGTGTTGTGGGTGAAGCAAAAAAAAGGCGAGGAATATTAAATGAGGTAAGTTGCGTGACGGTTCGACAATATTCTGTACTATGAAAGTGATGGAGTCAAAGGGAGCTTCAAAAAAAATAAAATAGGGATCATCGTCCCATTTCCTATTAACATTATTACCTTCCATGATGAGCCTTGTAAATTTTACATTTTCAACTCCAACCATTCAATTTAATGATCAAGTGAATAATTAAATGGAATTTATGTATCCCAGCGTAGTCTTGATTCATGTAACTTCCTTTTTTACACAGTGAGCACACTGCCACTACAACTACACGTGACTAACTAACTATAAAAGTTAAAATTGATGAGTAATTATTTTTTGCCCTTTTTTATTGAGACATTTTCACTCTTCAGTGAGATACTCCATACTCCGCACTCCACCATATAAAACTTTATAGTCTACCAGGGAACTCTTACAATAATTGACAGAGTGTGTTGGCATTAATTCAATCTTGCAATATTTCATTTTTTTTGCTGATTATTATAAATTCTTTATAAAACTTATAAGTATGAATTGATAAGAAAAATTAATTTTAAATTTAGTCCATTAAATATTCACGTGCCATTAAAATACTAGTACAAGTTGTACCCAAGTTCTAAAATACTATTTATAATATTCCTACAATTAAAATTGCCTTCATTATAAATGTGGAACATTGATATTGATAAAATCTTGATTTTTCAATTATTTGTCATTAATAAATAATTCAAGTGTCCACGAGTGAGGAGTGAAAGGAAAATAGCTCAATTTCTTTGACAATTGAGACCCAGTGGAACATCAAAAAATATAAAGAAAATATTCCATACAAAGAGAGAGAGAGAGAGAGAGGACTAAAAATAAGTGAATGAGAGAGAGACCAACAGAATTCCAATGGCAAGACAAAAATAAATGGTTCCACGTAATAATATCTCGGAGAGATATTAAACCTTTTCTCATTGTGTTTATTGGTAAAATGGAATGTCATGAGAAGTGTTTAAATATAAATTTCTTTTTGTGTGCTTTCACCGACTCCAAAGTCCAAATCCACTTGGAATAAAAAAATCCCAACTCCCAACAGACCTTGAGAGAAAAGGAAACCAGTGCAAGGACTGGCAAAGAGAGAGAGAGGAAAGTGGACTGGAGACTGGTTGGCAAAAGTCCTTTTTTTTCCTCCTGGAGAGCTGTCATATTAAATAAGAATAACATTGAAAAGGAGAAGGAGGACAGATCGATGTTTCCCTAGTCTCAAGAGTCAAGGGATATATGAAAGAATAAAGAGGAAACTGTTTTTTAGTTGAAGACGAATAATAAGAATATATCCCTCTCTCTCTCTCTGTATAAAAAACAGACATGTATCCACATAACTCATACATTTAAAAAAGAAAGAGTCAAAAAGGGCATCATATTCATGTGAATGTAATGTACCCCCCCCCCTCCCTCTTTCTCTCAAGTGTCTGTCTTGTCTGTCTACTTGTTTTTTTTCTGTCCATGTCCACTACTGGGAAGAATTCCACAAAGTAAAGAGAGAAAATTAAATCTAGAGGGAAAAGTCTCTCCAGAAAAAATACCCAACTGGGCTTTCTCTCATCCTGTTCATGTTCTCATGTACAAGTTAGGACTTTTGGGAAACTGTACAACTGTAAAATAAAGTTGAAAGCCTACAATTCTCCATGTCAATGTACTCTATTCACTATTGACCCAATCGTATGGTGCGCCAGTGTAGGAGGTCTTTGGTCATACAATGAGGAGAAAAACAAACTAAAAAAGTTGGATATATTTTTTATTTAGTAAGAAACCAATTGAATGACAACAAAAGCCACCTTCTTATCGTCTCAACAAAAAAAATAGCCAACTACTTTTTTTCTCTATCATCCACACGCCAATCTTTCATTTAATAGAAAATACAACTTTTACAAGAAAAACACCAAAAAATACTTGATTTTTGTTCATGCCCTCCAGGTTCCAGGGATTTCCATGAATTTTTTTTAGAATAAACTATTCCTTTGAATAATATTCCAAACAATTACTTTACAAATCCTCTCCAGTCAAAAGTTTGAATTAAAATAGATATAAAGTGCAAGTACTATATAAATAAAAAAAAATTTGTAAAGAATTTAAAAAACTAAAATAGCTCTATAAACTAAGCATCATCGCAGGGGGTAAAAGAAGAAGAGGGGGATGCAGTGTTGTATTCTTTTGTGTTATATCTTCGTCATCTTGGTGTATGTGTACATATGTTAGGATTTTAGAGATTTTGTGGGGGTGTTGCTCTAGTTGATTGTGTAATATGTAGGTATGTATATGTAAAACTTGTATAAGGAATTTCATCTCTTCCCCCCTTGGTTACAAAAGGGAGAGAAAATTCAGAGAATTCTCGAGTCTCTCTCCCTTTGAGTTTCACTTGAGTCGCAGTCGCTCTCTCTCCCGGGTTTTTCTCCTGACTTGATTCTCCCTGCTGAAAGTTGGCTAGTATTGATTTTTTCGGAGGAGGAAAAACTTCACAACCGCTGGCTGCATTGTTCTGGTTCCTTTTCCCTCTCTCTCTCTCTCTCTCTCTCTCTCAGTCTAGATACATAGATAGATAGAACATTTTTGGTTTGTTTGTGTGTGTAAATACACATTTATATAAGTGTCATATGTATACATATAGATGATGACCAACTATAATCATAATATCACCCAGTGAAAATTTATGTACACATAGGCAAATTGACGAAAACTCTTTTCTCCGGTTTATTTTTCCTCCTCAGTGTACACACAAAGTTTCATGAGGCGGGATGAAGGAACCAGGTGACTTTTTTGCTCATTTTTAACTTAATAGAAATTTTTTATTTTTCATTTAAAACTTTATTTTATTCAAGTTTTTTTTTGACGAATTTCTATTATTAACAAGTACAAGTGAGTTAAACTACAACTTGATTAAAAGAAACAAAAAGTTGTAAAGTTTATCAAGATTGAAAATATATATTGAAACTTTTGTTATGTTTGTATTGTGAAAAAATACAAAAAAATGTGAGTGAATTCAAGTGAATTAAAGTGATTGTGATGAAAATAGTACAGCCAGAGAGAGAGAGAGAGTAGTTAAAATGGTGAATAATTAAGTTTTGGAACGACTAGGACAAATATTTACATGTCTTGAGCGTCATTGCTACTGCAGTAATGTTGTTGTTGTTGTACTGCAATAATTTTGGATGAGAGTAAAAATGATTTAAATACATATGACAAAAATTGTTTTATTTTAAAACACTACCGCATTGCTGATGATATTCATCTCCAGATTCAAAAGATAAAAATATTCTACCAAAAAACAAGGACCAGGTAGTACGACAAGAATTTTGTTCAAACAAAATAATACAAATCAATTGAATTGATCACAATAAACATTCAAGTGGTAACACGTGTCATACCCATCCTCGTCTCTCTTGAGGAACCTTATTGGCTTGTGTATTCAAGAATGACTGAAAAATTGTGTCAAGATTTTGGAAAGTTGACATAAATAATCAGAGTAAATTTGAACATGTTTCAAGAGTTGGGTCACGTCATGCTTATATTTAACTTGTAAAACTTGTTGGACAGAGTCTCTTCAGTCTTCCATTTATTATTTTGTATGTACGAAACGTAAGGAAATATCATCATTGTTGTTTTTATTGCATCGGCTTCAAAGAAAAAATGAAGGAGAGGAACATGTCAACAAATTTTTGGGTAATAAATTGAATAATCAACAACACGGAGGGTTTTGTAGCAAGTGATTCTATATAATAATAATAATAAAGTGTACAGCTTTGAACAACATAAAATTTATAATCCTCTTTACCTCAAAACAGAAAGACACACACACACATGCTGGATAAAATGAAAAAGAGCAAGTTTCTGGATTTCTGGATAAAATGGAATTGCAGCGCAAGTGTCAAGTTCAGTTCAGGCTGACGATTTCCACCGACCGGTGTCAGTTCTTTTTGGTCTCTCTTGGCACTACCAAACTCAAAGTTTTTCATTGGTAAATAACTAACATTTACTGAAAACAACTACAAAAAATTCATCCCCTTTGTTTTCTCCTCAAGCTCAAAACAAACTGCTCTAAAAAAAAGAACATAATTATGATTGTGACAAACTAAAGTTTAATTAATTATTAGTCAAAACCCATGTGAAAATGGGAGAGTGTACCTTAAACTTTTATATTTCGTCGTTATTTCAAAAATTACTACAAATCGGTCTACAACTCCCCAATATTAGTTGTAATACGAGAGAGACCGGTAATGTTGTTAACAAATGTAGTTTACAAGTTGGAAAATTTAGAATTTAAACTTTTTTTCTTCAAAACCAATTTTGTGCATGCACTCTACAATCAAGTTTTACTCTTAAGTGTCACTTCAATTGTTAAGCGTTTTTTAAAAATATCATCAACAATAATCTTCAAAAGGAAAGCTCTTCAGTACTGAATTGTATCTCTGTAGTTTACTAAATATTTGACCTTGTATTAATAGTTGTCACATAATTCAAAATATTTTTACTCAAAATTTGTAGATAAATAAAAAAACAATTTATAGACAACAAGAGAATCTCAACTTTTTTAAAAAAAGAGAGAGAAGAATATCAGAAATGAGACAGGATGACAAGAACACAAAAGGAGATGGAGGATCAATGTGAATCAAATTGGGCAAAAAGTCATCATGATGGGTCACGATTTCGTGACTGAGTAAAAGATGCGGAAATTGTGAATCGAAAAATCGACAAATATCCATATCGATATATATATATATATTGAGTCTCTCTCTCTCTCTACCGTGCAGAAATATTTACTAGAAACGAGAGAGATTTTATCCAAAACAAGAAAAAAATAAAGTGGTGGTGATGGCATCATCAAAAAAGAAATTGTCACCGATAAATCGACGTCTTCGAGACAGATCCCGTCTCTCCTTCTTCTTTGTCATATTTTTCTTTGGGCTATTCAGTGTCATCATAATAATGGAAAATTTTATGCCCGAATCCGACAAAAATTCATTGAAAGACAATGGAGACGATGGTGGCCTGGAGGATGAGGGACAGTACTCAAATTCAGATATTTCTTATGAAGAAACTTATTTTCAAGACAGTTCTGGTGGTGGAATAATTGGAAGATTTGGTTTGATAAGTGACAAGAATATCAAAAATAAAACGGGTAGTAATACCAATAATAATAGTAAAGCTCGAATCATTCCAATTCAACCTGACTGGCAACCTGTCACGGGTACCAAAGACAAATTTTACATTTACTCTGCCTACTACAACCCCATGCTCGAGTAAGTCTTTGAATAATTACTTAAATAATTATTTATTTACCTTTTACATTATATATTATAATCCCATTTCCAACTAAATCCTTGTCAAATCGTTTTAAGTACCCCCCTTCCGGCTTTCCCATTAAACAATTCATTTTCTTGTTTCAACTTGCAAAAATAATAATATTTCTTTTGACATACATGTCCAACTGAAAATACTCAATATATATAAATATATATTTAGTCTTGCGTCACTCAATCTTGATCCCACAACTAGAAAAACTGAGACCATTTTTTTTGAAGTAATCCTCTTCATATAAATTCATCTTACCTAATTTTCTCAATTCCCATTCCTCCCTTGCTCTTTTATCTTCTCCGGTTAACTCCACAAACGATTTTTATTTATAAAAAATGAGGAGTTTCAGAGTAAGCTCTTCATATTTTGGCAAAAGCAAATGTAAACTGCCGATAAAAAGTCGATACTAAAAATATTTCATGACTCTCTCACATCATACTCAAGGGGTTAACATTAGTAAATACATATTGTTAGAGTTGAAATTATGACATCATTGTCATTTTAATTCTAACTCTCATTTATTATCATTTGCCTCTAATCACATCCTGTAAATGTCTTCATCCTATCTCCGGATTTATATCCTTTGCAAATTCTACATTTGCATCCAATCTCTCAACACACATCCTCTCCCCCTCCTCTTCTTTTGCAATAAAAGAACCTGCACAGGACTTAAAATCTTAAGTCGGTCTCTACTCTCTCTCTGCAAATAAACTAAATAAATCGCTCTCACTTTTATAATTCTCTCACTGCTCTCTAAATCATTTTGACATAATCATCATGTCATTCCAAACTTAGCCACACGGCTAAAAACCTTTACAAGTATTGTCAATAATATTTGACACCAGCATGTCAAATATTATTGCTTGTATCAATATCAAGAGAGAGAGAGAGAGTGGGGGGAGGGGAATAGTTGAGAATCAAAGGAAAAGAAGGGGGAGGGGATAATAAAAATCATTCAAAGTACATAATACCCAAACTATTGTGTTGAAAATAGTTTGCACGCGACATTAGAAAATATTGAGAGAGAGAGAGAGATAGAATATTATATAACTTACGGGCATATCATTTTACTAAACCCTTTTATCATGATGAAAAAATCATTAATTCCTATATTCATCCCCCTACAAATACATAAATGGAAAAAATATTGTACTGGGGTAGTGGACAATGCAGGGAATGACCTTGATGATGTTCCAGCATTTTTGAAGTTGCACCATTGAACAATAATAAATCAACATTATATTCCTTATCAGACTAACAGACTACCACAACGGATAGATTCATCTTGTCAAGAAAAAAAATAGGTCTCTCTCTCACTCCCACATCTTTTTAAGTATTGAGGGAGGAGGATGTGAAATTATACATAATATTTCTTCTGACTGTGACTGGAGTCTGTGTGTGCCAAATTCCAAATACAAATTCAGGAGGTTTTTCTACCATCATCGCATCGACATGGTGGGGAAAAAAAGATGCACGAATCGATAGCATAATATTATATAAGAATCAGCTTTTGGCATGCCACCATGACTTTCCCTAACGTACAGATAGACTCGTCTCTCTCTCTTTGGAGTGTACGTACTCGTACTCGTACCTTTTCTCATAAGTCCTGGTCTTGGTCTTGAGTTTTGGTTCCTGTAAATTAAACATGTAGCTCACGATTGAGCACAGAGACGAACCAATTAACTGACTTGTTAAGTCGATCCATTATCCAAGTAGTTGGGAATCAAGCATAAAACATGTAAGAACTCTAGGGTGAAAGCATGAACGAGAAAGTCAGAGAGTCAATAATAATTTTATCCATTTTTGCTCGTTTAAAACTCTGTGAAAATAAATTTTGTAGAAAATTAAAAAAGAAATTGAGGGAATTCACCATATACTCTAACTCTATAGTTTAGTTATATGTACTATGTACATTTCAAATTTATTAAGTAAATTCATTAGTGGTTTCCCATGTAAGATAGGCCCACAAAAGTTATTATAAATTCAATTCACTCTCTATTCTATTTCAACCATTCCTCTTTCTTGTAACATGTACACATGGACATGTACAGAAAGGGTCATTCAATGATAACTGGGTTGATCCATGTTTTCATTATGAATTCATTTAAGTAAAATTGCAATTGCAACTAGAAAACTAGAAAACATTGTTAAATTTTCAATGGACTCAAAATCCCTCTCGTCCTCACACTCTCACAAAGAGAATATTTTAGACTTGAGGTGCAAAAATGATTTAAAAATTGATTAAAAGCAAGAGAAAAAAATAGACGAGAATATACTTGTGTATAAAAAAATATACATACGAAGTATCTCTACATCTATAAGAATGTTGGCATGACTAGAAGAAAAAAAAGGGCTTGAAGGGGGAAATGACGCAATGCACAGCGTAAACTATGCAATAATTGATTTAGGTTGTCTCCGCCTTGAAGAAACATGCAAAAACTTTTGCAAACTCCTACTACTTACTTACTCTTTCAATAGAGAAATTTCTCTCTCTCTCTCTCTTACAAATGTTTCGGTATATTGTATCAACTATTGTACTTTCTCTCTCTCTCTCGTACAATTTCGGGTTTCATGCATTAGACATGTAACACTTTCTCCCTCCTCTTTCCCTTCAAAAAAGACGGAGAGAGAGAGAGACGAAGAGTTAAAGAAGCGAAACAGAACACGACCGACGAGCGACCAACACAGCACCTCCACCTTTCACTCGACAGTTTGCATGTGAGAAACTGACAATTTAAATCATTGAATTAGAACGAACTAGAACTCTCTCTCTCTCTCTTTGCTATTTACATAAACTCGAGTTCCCCTCCGTGTCCCTCACTTTTCTAGTCTGTCAAGGCAAGAGAGAGAGAGAGTGGTGGAATTCTATGAAATGAGATTATGATGCATACATTAATATTCGTACATGAAGAATAAGTCACTATCTATTTATTTCCTCACATGAGACACTTTAATTCTTTCATTTCCCTTGTCCCATCCCATACAAAATGAAAGCTCCTCCGGTCTCGTCTCTGCATGCAAAAATTATTTTACATTCTACCAGAAAATGTCCTCTGATGACATAATGCAAAAGGATTTAATCTAATAAAAAAATTTTTTGTTTTTTTCTGTCCATTACAATAGTCATGTGAAAATAATTGGAGCGACACGGACAAAAACTCAACAAAGAGTAAAATGCCGTTTTTATGATAATGACACGAGGGTCTACAATACAGTGGATGGGAGTGTCAAGACTATACGGGAAAACTGGAATTTAAAATATAGGTAAGTCTCATCCTTTTAAATATTTTAACAACTCTTTTTTATAATATTATTTATCCCATCCATCTATATTATAAATTGAAAATTTTCATCACAAAAAAAATCCATACTTTTCATCTCACACAAAGGTACACAAAAAAAGTTGAAGGGAAAACAGGGGTGGTTACGTCACAAACTCTAAAATGAAAGTTGCGGAGGAGGAGGAGGAGGGGCTTTAAAAAATGTGGATGCAAAGTAAATGATAAGTGACAAAGACAGATTATTCACCTCCCCCCTCTCTCTCTCTGATCTTGTGAGTTGGTGGTGGCCGCGACAGGATTTTTGAGACCTTTAGGCGTCAATATATTTTTTGACATTTTTTTTTCACTTATCGCTAGAAAATTTCATGATGGGATGAAGATGAGGAGAAAATTCCACAAAGTTTTCTTTACATAAAAAATATATATAGTTGTATAGGTAGAATAGACATTTGACATGTAATATATTCAACGGAGATGAAAGTACCATGAGAGTGAGTCACCTTGATGGGTTTGGGTGAGTGTGAGAGGGGAAGAGGAAGAGGGGGGAGATAAGCAGCAACACGTTTCTTATTACCTGAACCGAATTTCATCATAGGGACGTCTATACGTAACATAACAAGAGGAAGAGGATTTTTCAGAGTACTAATCTTATGGAAAGATTTATGAAAATTAAATTTAATTTATGTCTTGTCAACCTTTAGCTCTCTCTCTCTTATCATATTACTCTTGGTGTACACTGTACACTTGCCTTTGATTCCTCATTCCTCTCTTTTAACATTTTCTTTGAGGTCTCCACTGGGACGAGAAATTCCCTTGACTCTACTTGTACAGAAACAGCTACTTTCTCTCTCTCATCGACTTTCCCTTTTTTGTCTCTTCAAGAGAGAGAGAGAGAGAGAGAAAGAGAATTTTAGAGACTGGAATAGGAGAAACATTAAGTAGTTTTCCATGCTCTAGCTTCAAATGAAATGATAATACTGAGTGACATATTTTCACTTTCTCCCTCTCTTTCTCTCTTAACCACACACACACACTAGAGGATTTTTGAATAAAACTACATGAAGCTTTTGAGAAAAGTTTAAAAACAAGGGATTTAAATGAGTCATCTTTTTTTGTACAGATTACAAAACTGGTACAAGTATCGACTCTGTAAATTGACAGAGTTGGTTACTTGAGAAAGAGAGAGAGAGAGAAAATTGAGGTGAAAGTATGTAAAGGTCAATTGCCTCAACTTTTTTTGTAGAGAAAATGTAGAATATTACAAATTTAATTTAACAAGTTTTCTCTCTCTTCAATCTTCAATATCCAATTTCTTGTTGAGAAATTCTATTGAAAATCTCTGGAGAAAGTCAAAGCTCCTACACATCCTTCACAAAAAAAAGAGGAGAAAGGTCTGATCTTCTTTCTCTTTCCAATTTTCATCTTGTAGTGCCTCTGACAATTCCCAATTTGACTCTTTGTATATTTTTTAGAGGAGGAGACAGTTTGATTAAATGAACCCCTTTTTTCCCTTCATATTTTCTGTACAGTATAGACTTTGTCTGTACAGTACAATTTTAATTTAATTTAATTGAAGCATCCTCTCTCTCTCTCTCTCTCTGTCTTTTTCACTCTCATCCTTTGATGAAACCCAAGAAGTTGTAGAGTAGAGTAGACTTGAGAGTTTAGACTTGAAACGGAAAGAGAAAGCAAAAACTTTTTCTCAAATATTTATTTAGTCTTAAATTGACATCCTCTTTCCTTCATCTGAATAACCTTGGGAGTTTCAATCTCTACTTTCTCTCAATTCTCTTTTAGATACTTTTCAACCAATGTAAAGACATCAAGAGACTCTCTCTCTCTTACATTTTAACCCTGTACAAAAGTCCACTGTCCCACATCAGAAATTAAGTTGGATAAATTTTCAAGAATTTTCAATTCTTCAAAAATTGAGCAAAAATTTCTAAAGTTCATTGGCCTAAAATTTATTAGAGTGACAAATATAAATAAAAAAAACAGTAGAAGCTGTTAATTCACAACAGCCGGAAAATTGTGTTGAGGCGTGGAACTGTCAAAGAGATGATAGTTGTAATTTTTCACGAAATGAGTTTTCTCTATTCAAAAAAAAGGAAGAAGCGAGTATGAAATGGATTGGCTATGGATATTCCACATATAATTAATAGGCCTTGATGACCTCATCGAAGAAATGTATTTTTTAGGTAGTTAGAGTTTTTCTAGTAGAGAAAGGAGTATGGTCTAATATTCTTTTGGCAATATGGTTTGCATAAATGACATGGTAGTTCTAAGTGAGAGAAGGGCTTTCTCTCTCTCTCACGCCTTTCATAACAACGAGCAATAATTCTTTTTTCTCACTCTGCGTGTGCCAAAGTTGGCAACTTTGTGTTTTTTTTCTCCCTATTTCATTATTATAATATCAACTCCCCCTTCTCCATTTTTTCTTCTTCTTCCTCTTCCGTATGGGACGAAACCCTCTCTTTCTCTTTCTCGTTTTTTATTTTGCATGCAATGAGCAAATATTCCTATGGTCTGTGTCGAGTTTGGTGAGGAAGAAAACGTTAAAATATTTTATGTACCCTTTCATATCAGAATATTTTCAACTTACTCAACCTCACACTCACTTTATTATTGTGCGTTGACGTTAGAGTAGAGAAGCATTAAGTTGGGTATCATGGCTATAGTCTCAACATCAACCAGCAGGAAATTTAATCAAGAGGCAAGATAAATGCAAAGGCGTTCAACTTTAAATTGTAAAAATAATTTATCACATGCCAATACAATTAGAATTCCTTTTTTTCTACGATATTCAATTTTTCATAATTATTGTGTTCAATTGTTCAAATAAAATGAGTCTTCAACTTTCTCTTTATGAACAGCGGAGAAAGCATGTGATTCTTATATGTAAAAAATTCCGGTTTCGTTGGATCTATATTCAATTTTTTTGGAGACAATTTTATCAATTGTAATTTAAACATTGACATTAATAAAGAAATTAAATTCAGTGGAATTTAAACATGTCAGCCTTTCGTATCAATAGACAAAGCTGGAGAAAGTCATTTTATTTTATTCTTTTAAAATCGGATTTAAAAAATTACACATTATTTCGTCATATGAGTATTTTGAATTATTTTCAAAAAAACCCGTTGTTTTCAATTAGTTGTTTTTACAAAAATGGATAAGCTTCTAAAAAAAATTATGAATTGTCAAAAAATCCAGAGAAATATTAATAATTTTAATACGCTGAACATCAGCCGCTGAAGCATCCCCTAAATATTTTGGTCTTGTTTCTGTATTTCTACTTTACCTGAATTTTTTCCTTTGAAGGTGAGTCTCACATTGTGGAACTTTTCCAAAATGAAGGAAAATAAGAGAAAGAGAGAGAAAGGAGGATTTAGGGTATACATAAATAGCATAGAAAATTGTCTATAAAGCAAATTATATGGCGAAAAAAAGGGGAGAAAGGAAATAATGCCATTTCATGTATTACACAAGTCGAAATTACAGCTTGAAGCACACACACACACTCTCTCTCACTCTGCAACTATAATAGAAGCAAGTTAATGGGCTCTATACTTTTCACAATGGGGATGTGAAATGGTGCAGAATATTGTGTACATTGGTACACTTGGCTATGTATTGTAGTTGTATAAGGTCATTCAATTACATTTTGTTCTGACATTTATTTTTATTACAACTCCCCCTCCCCTCCCCCCTTCATGTCACCCCTTTCTACACATCTTCCAATCATCATAATCCTCCACACACACACACACACCATATAAAATAATAAGGTACATGGACACACACAAATTTGTGTGGTTATACTACATAAAATTGGTCTGGCCATTTAATTCATCTTGTCAAATTCAACTGGGTCAATTTCAATTATTTTTATGTCCCTCTTTTTCTGAATCACATGTACAATGTCTTACCTGTCCTCTCTCTCTCTGTGACTCCGTCAATGACAAATGACGCTATCTCTCCTTATACATTTATCACGTACATATGTATGTACATTATCTCAAACTCATTGCAAGTCGCATGAGATTAAATATAAAGAGACGATATAAGAAAAATAAATGTGGGCGATATTGACAAATGGTCTGTCTCATGTCTGGAATGGGTAGGATCATATAGCACCCCATATAAATTTAGCTGGAGGCTCTTATTCTCTTTTGTGGCGTGATTTGGGGCAATGATAGCCCCCCCCCCTCTGCCAAAAATAATTCTAGGATTTTCAGCCTCCATAAAGGAAATCGTGTTGGACTGCACTTACGAAAAGTACGATGAGGACTAGGAATGATAAATCGAGAGAGAGAGAAAAGTTTAGTTGAGAGAGTGACAATAAGATTTATTTTTTAGGGGCTGTAGTACAGATATTTGGAAAGAGTTAAAATTTAGTTAATTTGATGGGTGTTTAACTAATTGTATTTTGTGTTTTTCCCACTCTTGTGTGAACAGTGCGTGCTTTATAATTTGTTACTGTGGAGAGAAGAATAAAAAGAGGATAAATCCACGGTACGTGTCAGTTCTGTCACCATTGGCAACATGGACATCCCCAGCCTCAAATATATTACGTGTACAATACGCCTCAGAGAAGTCAGAGAGAGTAGTGGATTTTTCAGTGTGTGTAAAACCCATTCATTTCAACTATGACAACCTTTTGCCTTTTTTGGAATGGATAGAATTTCATCGATTGATGGGAGTGGAACATTTTACATTTTATAATCACACCATCGGACCCAAAGTTGCCTGTCTCATCAAACATTATGGAGATGATTTTATTGACGTTCTCCCATGGACGTTACCATTTGTGTCACAAAAAGAGATTCGGACGTAAGTTTGCAAAATCATACTTTTTATTATTTTTTTTATGTAACTTTCACCAAGAATTTTGTGTACATTAGGTACACATAATGTTGAAAGTATTGTCCCCTAGCGCATACAAAAGAGTTAGTAAATTAACGGGGGTTAAATTAGAGTAAAATTCTTAGGCTGATATTGTTTAAATTATTTAATAAATTAATTCTTTTTTTATTTACAGTGAAGGTTTATTTGTCGCCTTGAATGATTGTGTGTATCGACATCGTGGAGCTTCTAAATATTTGAGTTTGGTGGACTTTGATGAAATGATTGTCCCTCGTAAAACTCACAATTATAGTCAACTCATTGAACAATTAGACACCCTCTCTAATAAAAAGAAAATTGGAGCCTACTCCATGCAAAATGCTTTCTTTTATCTTCAGTGGCCCGATGATGAAAAAATTTTTTCTTTTCCTAACAATCCCCTCGCTCAACAAGTCTCTAAACATTTACTCTCTCTCAGAAAGACCAGGCGGAGAGCCAGACTTCATCCTCATAAACAGAGGTACATCTTACTTAATTTTTTTTACATATTTAACTATAAATTCAAGTCTCTATTTACAATTTTTTTTCACAATAACAATAAGACAAAAATCAATTGAAAACTAATTCTACAAACTTTTCCCTTCCTTGTCCATCTCTCTCTCTCTGTCTGAAGGATCTCTAACTTGAGTTGTTTAATTAAGATGGGCTTTTTAAAGGATTATACAATATAAATTGTATTCTATAGAAAAACTTGTACAAATATTTCTCTCTGAAGGAAATCGACAACCAAAAACTTTTCCATTCAATCTTCCTCCTCTATACCTTTAACATTAACGATATAGGAGAACAGAGTAAAATTTCCCCCACAAAATTAGACCAAACTTGTAAATGTCAAAGAAGACAAGGGATATAATCTTGTTGGGGGGCTAATTTAATCAATTCAATTAAAGCCCCAATGATTATACATAATAAACAAGTTTATTTTTGTTTGTCTTGTGTCTGGTCTGTCTTTTAAGTAAGATTCTTGCCTTGGGTTTAGTTTTTAGTTTAAATAAATAGTACACCACTTTTATTTTATATCAAATCCCTCGTTTTTTATTATATTCAAAATTAAAATTATAAAATTAGTTGTACAAATTCCACAGCTAATCAATATCAATGGAGAAAGTTCTCTCTCTCTCTCTCTCTTTCATATTGTAGTTTTACTACAGAGACTTAACAGATATTGATAACTTTATATTTTAGGATTTTTATTAAAAATTTAAAATGGAAACTTCAAATTGTTATCCTTGGTTTCTCTAGTCTATTTATTCAACTAAATTCTTGAATAGAGACATTTCGACTTAATAGAATGGCTTGTAATTATGTTTGTCCCCAACTCTGACTATATACAAAATGGTGTTGAGAAATAGACTAGAAAGTGGAGAGATGAAAGTTAAACAAGTTTTGTATATTTTGTAATGTGACTCAGTTGTGGAGTTTGAGAGTGTAGTAAATAAAAAAAAGTAAAATTAGGAGTGAAATTTGATGAGACAATAGAATAAATTTGGTTTATTGTCTCTTTTGTTTGTCTTCTATTTGTTTAACGCCATCAAGTCTTTCTCCTAATTATAACCATCGCGTCCTTGGTCCTCCCTAGAGCCAAAACTTTAATGATCCAACATTTCCTCCTTGTTGTCTAATGTCTGACCACAAATGTGACCGCAAAGGTTTTTTTCTCTTTCATTTCTCCCTCTCTCTCTTTGTTGATGTGGCAAAAATATTTTGTGCGATAGGAGAAGAGTACTCCCAAAATAATTAAATAATGAAAATGAGAGACTTTTGCAGAGAGACAGAGAGAAAGGGAAGATATAAATATTAAATTAGTTTGAATAGTTAATTACGCAGTTACATACTTTTTCTACAAAAAAATGTTTGGTGTAGAGAGGAATGTTATTGTGTAATGAGAAATCAATAGAGAAAGGAGGGGGGAGGGAGAAAGTTAATGAACATGATGAATGAGAGTTTGTTTTGATGATGATGAAATTGTGAAATTTGCAGATCCAAGTACATATGTGATCCAGAGAAGGTTGTGGAGGCTGGGAATCATTTTGTGTGGGAGATGGCAACAGGATATTTTACTCTGTCAGTCCCACCACATTTGGCAGCTCTTCATCATTATCGAGTTTGTGAATTTGGTGGTGATCAGTGTACTAAAAATCCCTCAGTGATTGACAAGTCCTCCCATATTTTTGCCAACAAACTCACTCTTGCCGTGACCGAAAAACTTGAACAATTATCTACCACATGCCATATTGATATTAATCAACTCTTCCGCTCAAGTCCACAGTCCGCGTAAAAATATATTTAAGTCTATTACTTTATCATACATATATATATATTACTAGTACATTATTTCAACTCTAACTAATAGAAAGTATACACAATTTATACTAATATTTATAGATTCTAGACTATCTACTGTAGAATCAGTTAAAACTAGTCAATTTTTTACTACTTGTAGAGTTAAAGAGTACTATATCGCATATAATAGATTTTGTCTAGTCATTTTTTTGTAAATAGTTGTTATTTAAAAATGAAACTGAATTGATTTTACATGTAGAGAGATAATTTTAGCTCGTCTAATTTTTAAATGATATTTTAGCAAATTTTTTTCCAAAAAAAAGGAAAATTGGTTGATGCTTTTCAAGACCATCTGTTCTGTTCTCTTTACTTACCTCTTATTTACTCTTGTGTACACAGACAGACACACAATGTAGACCATAATCCAATTTCTTTTCTCCTTTCATAATTTTTTTAGAAAAGCTTGTAGAGTTTTTGTATTTACTCTTTTGTAAGTTGGTCTGACACTAACTGTAGAAATGGAGGGGGGAAGTTTTCTCGTTTCGTGTCTCAAGATAGACGGAGAGATAGAAGGTACAGCTGGTTAAATTCTTTTGGTGTGTACGTGCGAGGGAGAATGATTTTCTTTGAAAATCATTATTTCTATACCCTCCCCTCCTCCTCTCTACCCATCGAAATCTTCTCATGACCCTCCTGGTCCTCCCCTCTTTTGTATTCCGAGCTAATTGTATAAGAGGTCTAGGAGTGAAGGATGAACGATATTGGGAAAACAAATGGAGAGGCAAGGTCTCACGTGGTTTCATCAAGACCACCAACAACCCGAAAACAAAAAGATGGGGGAAAGGGTAAAAGAGAAAACGAGCAGGGGGAGAATCCGAGAATCGGAGAGAGGGAGAAAAGGCCAATCTGGCTATACTTCAACACCATGTAAAATGTACACACTCTTTATTTGTTGGCAAGAATCGATTCACCAATCTTGGAGAAAATCTTACCCCCTCCTATCCTTTCCAAGTTTAAATTCTTCTACTTAGTTTAAATATTTCCTGTTTTGTGTATCAAGTAGAAGGTTGTGGGTAACCATTTTGTAAAATAATATGACAATTTATTCAAATCAAATCAAAATAGTTGACATTTTATCATATTAATTTAAATTTTTTGGACTAAAACAAGATAAACATTAGACAAGTTGAAACAGGAAATGTAATATTTAAAAAAGGCGCTCATTCTTCAGTTCACACACAAACAAATGGAAAATGGAATGCACTGAAGATTTCTTTTTATACATTTTTTGAAAGGGAAAAAAATTGGAGCTCATGTTACAAAAGATGTGTGTACACAATGTTAGAGTCCCTTTTATTTTTTACCTAACCTAACCTAACCTTTATTTTTTAGTCTCTCCCGTTAAAATGAAAGGGAAAGAATGTGACTCAGTGAGGACAGAGTCCCCCGTTTTGTCACTTTTCACTTTATTTTATGATATATCTCCGTATTTTGATACAATTCACCTACACGCTACAAGTTGAAGGAAGAAAGCAAAAAAAAGAGAAAATTCTCTCTCTCTCTCTCTGGATGGTGAAAGCGTCATTGAAATGAGAGGAGAAAAATAAGGGATGGTATGTACACAAATGGGCAAGACCGGAAACGGTGTGTCGTAACTGGTAAAAATTGAAGCACTCAAATGGTTTCAACCTTCGCCCTTTCTTCCATTTCATATCAAAAGTCTCTCTCTCTCTCTCTTTCTCTCTCTCTCTCTCTCTCTCTCCCATAGGAAGTGAGGTAACAACATGAAATGGTGGAGGAAAAAAAAAGATCCATTTTATTCTCTAAATTGTCTACTCATAGAAAATCCCGTCGAGTTTCACAAGGAAAAAAAAGCATACGAAATAAATCTTTACGTTTTTTAACATTCCCTTCTTCCTTTTTTTGTGTTGAAAATTTGATTTCAACATGTACAGCTAGTGAATGGAGTCATGTGAGAGGAATTTAATGTTGAAATGTTGGAAAACATTATTTTGTATATTTATCTTCTCTTTTTTTTTGAAAAATTGTCCCATTGATCTCATTCTTCGTCATGTAATTTTAAAAAATGAGCACCTACTGTACTCACAGCTTTAGTCAACTAAACTAAATTTGATATAGTAAATGTAAGTTATAACATTGTAAAATATTTAGAGAAGAATTGGAGTTAAAATTTTAAACCAATTTAAATACAACGAACTCTGCAACGAGAATGATTTATCAAAGAACAAGAACAACACTATTTATATCATTATTGATTAATATTATGTAAGTACCGTCTACATAAATAAAGATTTGACATTCTTTGTGTTATCTTAGTTATCTATTAATTATTAATTGATATAGAAAACAATTTGGTTACGGAATAATGGCTCAATTAAAAAAGAGGATTTTTTTGGGGGGTGAATGACTAAAATTATAATTAAATTAATTTTTGTATCATGAATAGAATTCACAATTAATTGTAAAATCAATTTTAAAAGGTTGTAATTAATTTAAATTTCTAAACAAAAAATTCTCCGCACTCTTGGCCTCTGTATTGTAAATTAGTTCCAGTTGAAAAAAAAAATTTCGCTCAACTTGAGACTTTTCCGACTAAAATTGGCAATTGAGGTCATATTTGAAACGTTGACATCATATTGTATTATACATATAGCTAAAATAAAACTAAATGACTAACCCCATTTTGAGTTTTTTTAGGTCAATCATGTTAATGACAAAAAAGAGCAAAAAAAATATTGGGGGTCCATAATAAAATTGTGTAGTTTTTGGTAGAAAAAGATTTTCTTTAGTGAAGAAAAATAATTTTATGAATTATACAACACCCTTCATTAAATCCAGGTTCAAAAAAAGTTTAATCTCATAGGAGATCACACGCTTTTAGAGCTAATTCCCTCTTTCTGTCAGAACTGGCTGAAATTTGGTGGAGAGGTGCTCCAGGTGACCAGGATCATTTGAATACATTACCGCTATGAAAGTTATTGCCTCCTTCGACCTCCACAGGTCAATATGTGATTCATATGTACGTTATGGCCAAAAAACTTAGTTTTCGTACAAAAATTCTGAAACTTGGCAAAAAGACTCCTTGATCTCCTGATCAAAGTTTGTATTGTGGTCATATCATAATTCTCATTTGCTGGACCTCCAGAACAGGAAGCCCAGGTCAGGCGGTGACTTAAAACAAGTCATTTTGATCCTCTGGAGGTCAAGCAAATGAGAATTATGATATGACCA